>VUQR01036896.1:80049-92576 GCA_015108515.1 Hemichromis elongatus
TTCATTTTGTCCTAACATGTGCTCGGCTTCTCTGTTCTCCTTAGCCATTCACTGTCTGACTGCAGAAGTCTTTTTTCAGCCATTTAAACCCTGCACTTTGAAATTCCCTGCCAAAGACAACCAGGTATGCATCCTCCTCTCTCTTCCTGCATTGTCTCTCTGCACCTTGTCCTCCAGCCCAGGTTGTCTTGCTGCCCCTCCGCTAGGTCTGTCATTATTGCATACCACGAGTCATCAGCTAAGTTCTTCCAGAGGGAATTGACAAGGTGGAGAAATACTGAATTTAACAGAATTTTTTTTTTTACACCCCTCTGGTGCTAGGTCAGATTAAAATTATCTTGTGTTTTTCTGTAAAATAATTGCACATAGCTAGTTTATTGCATTTGTAATACAAACCCAAACAAAAGCAGACGCCCGTTTTTGTATTTGAGTCCTCTTAGGTTTAATTCCTGATCACTGTGCAGGTCATTGTGATGTCTGGCCATGAAACCATTCGAGTGCTAGAAGTAGAAGTCGACGCGTCTTTGCCCTCTTCAGCAGCTGATGGGAAGAGCGAATGCAAAACTGATGAGGGAGTGGCTGAAGGTGGCGAGCAACCCGATGCCAGCAGTACCCAGGACAGCCCCACAGTGCCCCAGAACACAGGGGGTGGTGTAGGTAAATCATCGTCGATAATACTGGATAGCAGAGAACTCACTTCTCATATACGCAGACTTGTAGTGAATTCTTAATAATATCTGTGTGATTTAAAAAAAACAAAAAAAAAACAACTTAAAATGCCAGTAATAACCAACTCTGGTTGTGCTTCTGCAGTGCTGAGTGAGCAGCAGGTGGTGTCTGTGGAGCCTCCAGCTCCTACGGTCCAAACTCTGACCCCTGCTGTTCCCATCAGCGTGTCTCTGCCCCAGCACCATGCCGCCATGCCCATCACCGTGCAAGGCTGTCCACAGGTCTGACGTTTTGAGATGCACACACACTGCACCTCATATTCATATGTAATCATCAGAGAAACAAAGTAGCTTTGCTGTCTGATTTTAAAGGTCGGTAGAAAGAGCTTGGTGTGGGTGGGAAAGCCATTTGGATTTTTCTCTCTTTTTACATATTATTCTTGTCGAAAACTAATGCAGCAGAGAGCCAAGTGTCAGTATTATTACATTAAAAAATCATTGTAGGTGATTTAGTGAGGTTATATACCGATGTCATTGTGCACTGTGAAAGTAAAAAAGATGAGCAAAGTTTATTCCAAGTTGCTGAATGCATAGCCTGAGGCTATTAGCACAACATTTCAGCATTTTCAGCAGTAAAAAGTAAAACCCCTAACATAGTTAAAAAAAAAAAAGAAGCTTAATAGTGGAGTTTTTCAGTCCACACACAGTAACCGATGTATAACTATTTGGTTTCACTGTGTAAAAACACAACAGCAAAAATATTAAGGAGACAAAATAGTCCACTGAAAGCACACTGAGTACCTTGCAGGCATTAATTTTGATGGAATTTTTTTTCACCAGGTGCTGACCCAGGAAAGTCTGGCCACTCTGATGACGGGTATGATGGCACAGACGGGGTCACTCGGTCAGCCGCTGATCATTCCTCTCAGTATGCCGGGCTCCATCGGCGGCCAGGGCGGTTTGGCTGTTCTCACTCTTCCTACCACCAATGTAGCTACTCTCCCTGGTCTCACAGCGGCTAACCCAGCTGGAAATCTCCTCAAACTGCCCTTTGCCGGCTTTCAAGGTAAATCAACACGTGAATGTCTGCTTTAATTTGACCTCCCATATCTTGAGTATGATCTTCAGTATGTCTGCATTTATGTTGACAAGATTACAATTAACACATTAAACAACAAATGCAGCCATCATTATCTCCACTTGAATTTTTTTTTATTGTTAGTTCATGTGTTTCAGATGTAGAAATGAAAACCAGCTTTTTTTTATTGAATCTTATGACCTTTTGTACATTGGATTATGACATGAGAATAACACTGCATGCTTAAAAGGAATTGTTGAGTTTCAGCTTCATGTAATATGCTCTGCAGTGACCTATGCTGTGATTTCAGCCTCTTTGAATGAATGAAATGAAATTATTAAATTAATATTTCTGATGGCAAATAAACTACCTCAATGGCATAAACATATATGTCCTCCTATTATACTTGTAAATGTGTAATTAAGGTTTCAGGTCAGATTTTTCATCAGCAATTACAAATTGGTGTGGTGAACAATAAAATCTAAACCTCAACGAGTGAAAATGTCACCGTGAGCTACTGTAGACTGTTTATAGAAACTGAACATCTGCTTGTCAGTGTAGTTTCATTGTGAAGTATCAAGCTGAAAGTTTTCTATTCCTCAATCTTAGCTTTTTTAAAAGTAGACTACAAAAAATGTAGATAAGATGCAAACCAGTGACAACTGCATGCTCATTGGTTAACTACTTGTCAGTGATATAGTTAAGCATACTCTGCTCTATCCTCCTTTTTGACTCTATTTTGGAATGTAATCTATAAAATGATAATCTTGCTGTTCAGACAGACTTGTATCTGGTGATTGAGACCGTAAAATTATTAGGAAAGTCTTAAACAATACCATAGATCATGAAAGGGCCTGTTTTCCTTTAAATTCCTATACAACTACGAGCACAGTCGCCCTCTGTTGACCACTAAAGAGATTGCAGATTTAAAGGCAGCTTTGTGTTGGCTTTGCTCTCCAAACCTAGAAGCTACATTGCACTGCACTGAGTACACAGAGCTGCTAGCATAGCTGTAGACTTACCAAAATACTGTATACAAAAGTACTGCGTTACCTAAACATTATGGGTTTCCAGGGCCACTGCTAGCCATGGATGCTCCAAGCACACAGTTTTCATGTTGATATTAATGTCAGAGGACGTTTGGAGTTCTGCAGTTACTGAGTCAGCACGGGGCTGGTAACTTTTATGGACCTCAGCACTCTGTACCTTTACCTTGTCTATAACTTTGTGGCCAAGCTGCTGTGGTTATCAATTGCTTCAACTTTGCAGTTATACCACTAGCAGATAAGCATGGAAATATGGCAGAAATTCCACAAACTTACTTGCTATAATGTTGGTATCCTATATATATAAAACTTCATTGCAGTAGACTGTTGCATAATATCTTCCTCAGCTGCAACCATCCTGAACTCAGTCCAGCCTCAGCTGCAAGCCAACGCACAGGCGGTCTTCCAGTCTCAGTCAGCACCCATTCAGCAGGTGCAAGCAGCCATGCAGCAGGTGACACCCCAGGTAACCAATGCACAGATTACTGTTGCTCAGGTGGCAACGGCCCAGACGACCACTGCCACCACCACCATCTCTCCGTCCAATTTGTCAGTGGCAGCACTTCAAACTGCAGGACTCGCCATTAACCCCGCTATTGTAAGAAATCTCTTCCTCTTTTAATACAATTCTTCATTTGTCATCTTTCAAATACACAATGAACATGTAATGATCTTTGTGCTCAGATCAATGCTGCTTCCTTGGGAGCGCAACCGCAGTTCCTCAGTTCCCTTACGTCCACTCCCATCATTAACAGTGCCATGTCCAGCATGGCTGGAATCACCAGTCAGATCATCACAAATGCCCAGGGACAGGTGAGTGCCATAAAATGCTGCTTCTGTAATAATATTATGTCACTGGGCTTAGATTTGAGTAATGACCTTGTCCTGTTCTCATCCTGTTATCCGCCTTTCTTCTCTCTACTTGATTATTTCAGCTAACTGGAAAATACCTTTAATACAATGAAAGCAAATCCTGGCAGCAACACCATTGTCCTTGCAGTAGGAGCTAGACAAAACACAGACTACAGCACATATTGGACGCCATTAAAAAGAGAAATGAGACAAATAAGGGATTGGCAGACAGTGTTGTTTACTTTCTTAATGTGGATCACACTTTTGCAAAACTTTTAAAATGATGCATAGTGAACTATAATCATTCCAAAGACAATTATATTGTTTTCATGCATGTCTGTTAGGGAAAAATGGCCTCCAGTTTACATTAGTTCACAGTGCTATTTTAAGGCAGTAGAGCATAAGACAATTTCAGCTGAAACTGTTTGACCTCTAAATAGTTTCATTACTCACTCCCACCATTATTGCAGCTTACTGGACTTGTGTAGTGTTATTGAAAATTACAAGGTTTCTCTGACAGAACCTCTAATAGGAAGTAATTATTCCCCAGTAGCAAAAACACCACATTTTCAGGATACTGAATGACCTAAAAGTGGATTTAAGTGAAAATCTGCTGAGAAGTTTCTATTAAAATGTTTGTGTGGGTTTCATTTTTTAACAATGTTTTCAGGTCATAGGGACACTGCCACTTTTGGTGAACCCAGCTTCTCTGGCTGGAGGAGCTGCAACTCCGACGCTTCCGCTCCAGGGTCTCCAGGGTCTCCAGGGTCTCCAGGTCCAGACTGTGGCCCCACAGCTGCTTTTTAACACACAGGGACAAATCATTGCCACTGTAGGGAATGGTGCTGCTGCAGTCGCAACTTCTGCAGCAGTTCTGCCTAAAACCACTGCTCCTCCAACACTTACCAAACCTAGCACACAGGTAGGAAATAACAAAAAGTACTGTGTGAGGTTATGATAGATTAAAATATTGTTGAATATTTAAATATTGGGGATTTTTTTGTGGGTAAAATTAGATTATAACAGGTTGAATCTAACAATTTTTTTTTTTTTAATCCTCCCAGGCTTCAGTAACAACTGTCACCCAGTCACCAGTTGTCATTGCCCCACAGCCAACTGTACTAAAGACCGCCACCACACTCTCCTCCACAGTTCCCATCACCTGTGGAGACACAGCAAAAGTGGGCCAGCTTGTCAGCAGTATGTACACCTGCTTCTCCTTCCCAACCACTGATCTGTTTTAAGCAAGCAGATATTTTTAACCGGATTCTTCTGACTTGTAGAACCCCAGCAGGCAGTCAGCACAGAGGAGGGCATTAATCTGGAGGAAATTCGAGAGTTTGCCAAGAATTTCAAGATCCGTCGGCTGTCCTTGGGGCTTACACAGACACAAGTAGGGCAGGCTCTTACTGCGACTGAGGGTCCAGCTTACAGCCAGTCTGCCATTTGCAGGTATTACCCTCCTGTTTTTGTTGCTCTCCATGCAGACGCTTTTTTTTTTTTCTTCACCTTTTTTGTGATTCTTGTGATTGTAATTGTCATTTCATTCACCTCACACGTCCCTCTTTTATGTAAGAGAAATGAAAATGTAACTACAAGGGAAAAGAAAGTCACTTAGAATATCAGGACTAATTTTACTAACTACATATAAATCATGACGTTTATTTTTAATATCAATGCTCACGCTTTATTCTTTAGAAAGCCGCAAGTATATCTGTCAACGGGCTTTTCAAAGGTCATTAAATAAGAAAAACAATAGGAATAAAATTATTTGGTTTAATTAATAATAAATATATTATAATATAATAGAACCGTAAATTAACAACGTTCTGTCACTTACAACCATTTTCTTGGTATTCTTTTTTACGCCCGTATTGTCTATTTGAACATGTTTAAATAAATTTCAGGACCTCTTTCTCATTTTCCTAACAAACTATAAAGAAATGAGGTTAGATAAAGACTTTAACACTACTGTACATATAGTCAACCAAGGTTTTCAAGAACCTTTAAAATTTGTCTGGCTGCAGTCTGCAATAAAAAGTCAGTGTGTCTAACAGCTACACAGTATATTATGCATTATATCAGTTACAACTCTATCTTCAGCCATGTTTGAGTAATGGTTTTCTGCTTGCAGTCGGCTTTATCCTAAACATAAATTTGCCCCCAAAGCTTTTAAACCTTTTTATTAATTTGTCCCCAACATACTTTATTTCACTTTATATCACTGCTGAATCAATGACGGGGAGCATTCACACAGCAAGACTAACCGCTCCAAGATTAACCAAGACATGAATAATACCAAACCTACAAACACCCTACAAATCTTAAAGCCATTATTACAGGTAACTGAATTACACCTGTGCATTTGCTTCGGCACTGGTCTGTTTGTGCATAAATTGGACTTGTGCACAGCTCATTGAGCATACATTCAAGTTTTCTGTGGAGCTGCGTAACATACCGCGTATTGCAGGGGGTTGATATAATACAAAATTAATGATGATGGCTCCATTTATTTTTGTTTGAAACCAGCCAAACGTCGTTGAAATGTTACTGTATCTTATCATCAGGCTTACATATATATCCCACTGAGAGATAATGGCAATGCACGTTGGGGCCTCTAATTTGGAGATACTAATTAGTTTGGTCATGTGCAGTTCGGTGGTGTGTGCGTGTGTGTGCATGGAGATTCAGAGGATGTCTGAGCCATTTCTCGCATCTCTAATCCCTCTTAAAAAAAAAAAAAAAGTTCAGATTGAACTTTCTTTTCTTTTACAGGTTTGAAAAGCTGGATATTACCCCTAAAAGCGCTCAGAAGCTAAAGCCTGTGTTGGAAAAGTGGCTGGCTGAAGCCGAGCACTGGAACCAGAAAGGCCAACAAAATCTGATGGAGTTTGTCGGTGGGGAACCTTCCAAAAAACGCAAGAGGCGTACTAGTTTCACACCTCAGGCAATAGAAGTGCTCAACTCCTACTTTGAGAAGAATGCTCTGCCAACAGGGCAGGAGATTACAGAGATTGCAAGAGAGCTAAACTATGACCGAGAGGTTGTGCGTGTATGGTTCTGCAACCGGAGACAGACACTGAAAAACACAAGCAAGATCAACGTTTTCCAGGTTCAGTAGCGACCTCATTCTGGGAGATTTTCTAACCGATCTTTTATCCTTTTGGGAATTTGACCATGTAATTCAGCAGCACAGAAGTGAATTGTGTTGTTAATATGACTCTATGAAGGTTGAAAGCATAGGAACTTTTTGAGAAAATGAAGAAACTACACAGATCTTTTGAAAGAGTGCTAAAATTGAAGTATAATTGTGTTCTACTTGTTTACACTACTTTTGTGTGGTGCATACTAAGTCAAACTGCATGGTTCTCTTACCTTATACAGTGATAATAACATGTTATATTTAAAACAGTTCATGAACTTTTATACAAGTGGTTTTATAGGCTATCCCTCTGACTTATGTTAAGTGGTTATGTATTAAGTCACATTGAGTTTAGTTTCATGTATGTCATTCTGCGACAATGGCTTGATATTTGAGTACGAATATGTTTGGGACAGAATGGATAATGTGAAATTTCTAGCTGCTTTAATTTATATCCAGAAAGTATTTGTCCTGCATGAGCAGCTCTGCAAACATAAATGCAATGTTGACTGACTGACTGACTGACTGACATAGGACTCTGCAGTGTAGTGGTTTATACATTTCCCTAACAGGAGAAAGATCCCGAGTCCTCACGAGGAGGACACGCACATCTCGTTGGGGTTGCATCGGGAAGGGCATCCAAGATGAAAACTCCAAATCGAACACGTGGAGCTACCTGCTTAGGTGACTTCCTGCGAGTGAAGGAGAAGCTGAAAGTAGCTTCTTTTTCGATAAGACTTTGCAGACTGTATTCATTTCATCAGATGTATTAGGCCCAATAAGCCCTAAAAGCCACAGACTCCTGATTGTGTTTTGGGACAATCATAACTTTGAGATATTTAGTTGCTCATCATAAAGGTGAGCTTAAAATCTGTGCTCATCTTTATTGGATGTGAAAGTTTTTTTGTTTTTGTTTTTTTTGCACCTGTGTGTAATGTGTGACACTGCTCCGTGTCCACGGCTAACAAATTAAGTTATCAAACTAGCGTTGTAGCTTGTCCTGTCAAAAACTTCTTCTTCTTTTTTTTCCATGAAGCTTTGTTTGTTTGTGACTAACTGATTGTGCAACTGCTCATAACTTTTTGTATGTGAATTCACCATCGTCTGACATATTTTTACACTTTTTTTTCTTTTATACTTTTTTAATTCCGCTTTTAGGCGTTCAAATTACTCAGAGTATATTTTGCTTTCTCTTTGCTCATTGCTTTGACTGTTACATTTTTCATCTTGAGTTTGATTAAGTGCATTTGGAAAATGGGAGCTTAATTGGTCTATTATGAAGTCGATTTAAAGCGGTGTCATGCCGTTTGAAACATTAGTAGCATTTTTAGGCGGTCTTAATAAGTCTAATATCAATCAAATTGATTAAGTAAATTTTAAAAAAGTGTGCTATTAACTGTTCAGTGAAGGAAAGCAGTTTTTGGTTTGGCGTGTTATGATTTTCAGCCTAAGCGCTTAGAAAATGCTTTGCACATGCAGTATGAAGCTACTTCTGTGGTGGAAGAAAACAAACAAACAAAAAACCAGCCGCGCTCTTCTTTACTGGTGTTTCAAGGATTCTTTGCACTTTAGTGACAGTGAAAGGGTTGTGAACGGTTAATTTAAAGTCAAGGCTTCAGTTTTGATTTTGAAAGGATTCCATCTTTGCTTTTTAACGTGCTTGAACAGTAGGAAGCTTTGCAAAATGTAGCAGTGCTGGCAACAGTGCAACCATCAACCTGACAAGCCACATCTATTATTAACATTCCCTTCCTTTTTTATGCAGATAAAATGTCCAATACTGCAAAGTATAAAAGCTATTATGCTATTATGAGTTTGTGAAACGAATAATAGATTTTCTGTTCCAGCTAATATTTACCTTTTGAATGAAAGTATGAAGGCCTTTGTTGCAGTGGACATGTAACTAACCATAAGGTAATAAATATTACAAAGGTTTTGTTGACCTTGGTGATCAAAAAGGGAAGGTGATATATTATATTGATTAATATAATAAGTTAACCAATTTTAAAAAATAAAAATAAATTAGATTAATAATATGAAAGTTATATTAATTTGATTGAACAATGCACATAAAGCTTTGTTTTTGGGGGATAAGGGAAAAAGAAAATTGGAAGCAGTTTTTTTTATATATATCATTTTTTTGTCAAATAAATAAACCCATCTTTATTACTTACTGATTGTTGTCTGTTGATATACATGACTCAAAAAAAGGAAATAGAAAAGGAAAAAGTGTCTTTATTAATATACATTGCAGGCCAGTCAACTTCCAAGAACTGCCCACACACTCTGGTCACAGAAGGCCGAGCGTTGTCCTGCACCCGAACGAACCCGGGGCCCACTGCACCACCAAAAGGTCTGACAGTATGCCTGAGGATTTCAGCCTGATACCACAATTCGTGACATTCAGTATCTTCAGACTCTTATGTGTATTACATGAGGTCAGCTCTGATATATAGAGACAACAGGGCACCCGTGGCGGACCCGTGAGTTCTGGTGTTCTCGATTGAATGCCAGTCAAGCTGCACGGTGCTGTACTGCTAGCACAGGTTCCCACTGAAGGGTACTGGGCCCCTGTGCCATACTCATAGAGTCTGTTTTTGACAGTTTGCTCACAGACATACATAATAGTAGCCTGCTTTAGGTCATTTTGTAGGGCTCTGGCATTGCTCCTCTTCCCCCTACCCAAAGGAACAGATACCAGTCCTATTCAGCCCTGAGCTCTCATTGTGAAGTGGCCCATTTCCAGGTAAGTCCTACACACTCTTCAGACGATGATGAGAAACAACAAAGCTTCCTATGGTGGTACAGGTGGCTGTGTTATCCTAAAGAAGCTGGACTACCTGTGTAACTTGAAGAGGCTGCAGAAACAAGACAGTACCTACAGGATACTGACAAACCGCAAAATCAAACAAAAATCAATGAGGACACTGGTCAGAGGCTACCACCTGTTAGACCATTTCTTTTCTGGGGAGTTGGTTTCTTGTTGTCTCTCCAGTGGACCTGTTGTTACTTTATTTTGGTGAAATACATTCACAGTGATTTTTACTCTCTTGACACACTGATATGGCTGAAATGTAACTGAACTTGTGTTATACTTTGAAAATTACACATTCCCTTATTTTTTTTTAGCAGTGCATATTCTTTCTATGTAGTTGAAATGAATCAATGAAGCACATTTATAGGGAAAAAAAAGTCCTTTTCAACAGAGATATCCTTCCACCCCTTCTCTGCCATTTATCCTTATCAGGGTCGCGGGGGCGCTGGAGCCTATCCCAGCTGTCTTGTGGCAAGAGGCAGGGTACACTCTGGACAGGTTGCCAGTCTGTCGCAGGGCTAACACGTAGACAAAGACAACCATTTGCACTCACATTCACACCTATAGGTAATTTATAGTTTCCAGTTAACCTATACAATTTTTAAAAAGGTTTTCATTGGGTCCCTGTGTCACAGACTGAACAATAGAAAATGGATAGACTGATTGTTTTATCAATGTATTACTTTTCTATATGTCAGATTACATATGGCAGTCTATCAGCTGATGTAATAATTTGAGTGTAGTTGGTCAAGTAAAATTATTTTTTTGGGCGAATGATTTTAAATATGGAGAAAATAAACCCGTGGTGAGTATCCTGCAGAGGTCAAAACAAGGTTAACCAATGGAATGAGAGATGGATGCAGGAGGTGGCTTGATCTCTCTAAGAAAACTTCCCGTGACAGCTGCTGTGCATTGGAGTTGTTATGTGACAGCTAAAAGATGTGCTATAGTGCCATATTTGCAATAAAGAGGAATCACAACAGCATTTATTGGACTGTTTCAGAGTTAAGAGAACAAAGTTCAGGACAGCTTTGTGGGACTGTGGTACAAGATTCCACCTGAGTTATAAATCTGTAATGTATGGTCTGTTGGATAACAATTTGCCAGCACCTTTTCAACAGATAATTTGTGTTGTAGGTTTAAATTAAGGAAAACTACGCAAGCCATAGGATTAAATCAGGTTGTTTATAACAGTGATATGGTAATTAAATTCTTGGCGAAAAGAAAATCTTTAGACCTTGTGTGGTGGTAAATGACATTTTATTTTATTTTATTCTATTCTGGTTGTTGTATGTAGTTTATTTTATGTTTTGTTTTAAAGAAAATAACTCAGTAAGGGGAGCTGAAGAAAAAGGTAACGCGTTATAAGCAAAAGTCATTGGTTATTACAGCCATGCCCTCAGCGGGGGGTGGCGGTAATGAGTCACAACAGTGTTTGCTAGCACTCTCAGACGATACAAAGAAGGAAACAGAACGGAAATTACGGCAGCTCCTTTTCCCGAGGAAGCTAGATAAACAAACAAAAGCAATACATTATAATACACATATTTAAACGTCTCAGGCGATTTTGACCACTTTTTACGTATAGTTATGCTAACCACAAATAAACCGAGCCACAGAATAAGCTAGAGAAGGGCTAGCATCCCTGAACGTCTTAATGATTTCTATCATCCTGCTAGCTGAACGAACTGGCAAGCTGCGCAGCTAAGGTGTTAGCTCGACATGTTTATTTTAGCGCTTGGGCGAAGGAGCGCGACATGATGGCATAAAACTTGCAGTATTTTTAGCAAATAACCACACTTCCCACCTAAAGGTAAGCTTTGCAGCTCCAACGACTTACGTCACTATGTGAATTAAAAAAAACTAAAGACATAAACTGTACTTTAGCGTGACACAAGTTAGTGTGTGTAAGCAGTACATAGTTACATAAAACGTGTGTTAACGACTACTGTAATCGTTAACCACGGGTACGCTGGTTTTCTTACTGACAACTGACTGTTTCGTCATTTTAACATTTTTGGGGGAATGTCCCACTAATAAACCCACTAATCTCTCCCTGTTTTTTTTAAATATCAGAGCCACGCTCACGTATATTTTACTTTCTCTTTCAAATCTTGAAAGGCTGTGAGAAACAGATCGCGTTTGCCTCGAGTTTTAACCGGAACTGCACTCCGTTAAAATCTCCACACCGTCACCATGGCGTGGGCTCTCAAGCTGCCTCTCACGGATGAAGTGATTGAGTCCGGACTGGTCCAGGACTTTGATGCCAGTCTCTCCGGCATTGGCCAGGAGCTCGGTGCGGGGGCGTACAGTATGAGGTACAGTATGAGTTTTGAACGGGTAAGGCCTTTTACTGAATGCTGCCAGTGCTACATTTATAATGACCAACATAGGTCATATGGTAATTTATTAGATTAAATAGTGTTGAACAGCGTTTTAAGTTAAAAAAAAGAAAGAAAGATGTAAGCTACCTTGTTGTTTGTTTTCTGACAGTTGCTCTTGTCAAATTCATTTGGACATTTTAAAGAAGTCTGTTTTGTGTAATTTAAAGATTAGTGATCAGGTGCATCCATTATGTGCAATGTTTCCCATTTTCTGACTGCTACGTGGGCAGTTTTAGCGGCAAAATCTCTTCAGGCTGGCAGAATTGCGAATTAAATGCCATGCGCACATAAAGTGAAAAGCCAAAACACTACTTTGAGAATATTAGCTGCACAATAGTCTTTGAAGAAAATAGTCCCCTGGAGCATTAGATCTATCTTATCACTCCTGAATTAATTAGTGTAATTATCTGCAGACACTTCTGTGCTTTTTCATTTGCTGCAGCTTATCTAAAAGTTTAAAGAAAAATATTTTTTGCTGATTGAAGTACTTTGCACCCCCCCCCCCCCCCCCCCCCACAAAAAAAAACCCCCCCCCCCACCAC
>VUQR01036896.1:111148-121792 GCA_015108515.1 Hemichromis elongatus
CTTACAAGTTGCACCAAAGCAGTGGTTTCAAACCTAATTAAACGATGCTTTCATCCGTCAGATTTTTAACAAAGCAGTCTCCTCTAGTTATTGTGAGGCTGCAGATTTATTGTGGCTCTTTGTGTTTGCGTGACTTGCCTTGATATAGTACCATCTTTGAAGTGATGATGATTACAGGCTGCCTATTGTTGAGCTTTTGTCCTCGGCTTTCTACTAATAGACTTAGGTTTGGGACCACTGCACTGAATTAACTCCAGTACACTACGTGATTGTGTGTTTTCTCTGTGTGAATGAGGTGTGTGATTGTTGAGAAGACTGACAAGTTTAGACTTCATCTAACAGCTGTGAGAACTACTCTCATGCTAACTGTTGCCTAAAGTGGACACAAAAGATTTTATACAAAAATAAAAACAATAAATTACTCATTGCAAAAAGGAAACATGTTTCTGTGTGTGGTTTTTAAAAAAAATAAAGAATAATAAGTCTGCTGCTATTATCTAGTATCTGTAATCGCAGTAATTTAGAATCGATTAGCATAAAAATATTACACAATGAAAGGTTTGATATTATCAGCACACAATTATGTATCGATTTAGTTC
Organism: Hemichromis elongatus; assembly: GCA_015108515.1. Taxonomy (NCBI): domain Eukaryota; kingdom Metazoa; phylum Chordata; class Actinopteri; order Cichliformes; family Cichlidae; genus Hemichromis; species Hemichromis elongatus. The sequence continues at coordinate 111,748 of VUQR01036896.1, forward strand.
CCAAAAAATATAGTTTTTTTTAAAATACTTAATTTTTGTTGCATGCACGTAAAACACACAACACAAACATGACTGTTAACATATGAATACACAACTGAGGATAACACATTTTTCTTAATAGTTTGAACTGAAACAATCTACAGTGCAAGGAAACGCAGTTCATTCATTGTTTTCTAATGCAAAATTTTGTGATTTTATTACTATTCATGATTATTAGTTTGCTACTTGCCTTATTATTTATTTATCACGATTATTAGTGCCTATTTACGTTTTTTGCAACTACCCTCGTAATATCTTTTAAAAATGCCCCCTTTTCAGTGAAGAATGCGTGAAAATTGCACGTAATATGTGGTAATATGTAACACTGAAAAAGAAGTAGATAACGATAAGCCTTTGGTCTCATTTAGTAAAGTGTTGCGACTTATGGGTGTCCACGGTGCAATATGATGTGTGGCCGCTAGATGGCGGCATAAAATCAGAGCAGTATCTGTGACGCGGCTTTCATTTTCTGCAATTACCGTTAGGAAATCCCAGGCGCAACATGTTAATTATTGTAGTTTTAAACGACTTAACAAGTAATAAAAAAAAAAATATATACAATAAGTATGCCAGCTAGGTTAACGGCTTTCCTCTTTTACAATCATCATTTCAATTTATTTATTTGATTTAAAATCTCATTGATTTGGGTTTAAGTATTCAAACTGATCATTTCAGAATTGCCCTGCCTATGCCTCTTAACGTTTTCCTACATTTAAAATTCAGTGGATGCACCAGCCAGTTGTGGAACAAAAAGTATTTGCCCTTTCCTATCTTTAGTTGCAGGAAACTGTGAGCTAGATAAGCTATCGCCTCTGTTTTCCATTGGCTGCTAATATAATAAGCTCTTCTAATGGGATACAAGTGGAAGTGTACAGCTCTAAGGTCTTTGCTCTGGGATCCAGGATGCCACTGCACTGACATTTACTTTCTGGCAAACATCTCTGCAAGCCAGTCACTGGTAACTCTGGTGCAGACAGAAATCACACAGTGACTGTGTGAGTCTCTCAAAGATTGCTATTATGTAATTATATATTAAACAGCTCCATTTTTAGACATGAACTTCATTTTCAAGTTGAGTTTACTCCTCAGTTTGTGAAAACAGCAGGTCTACGAGAGGTGTGTCCAGTCTATGAAAATAACCCTAACTTCCAAGACTAACATTATGTGACCATAGTGATAAAACTTTAAAATGTAGCCTGCAATTAAATGTGTACTCCTACAGCAAGATATTACTTATAATTACTTTATAAGTAATTATAAGTAATGCTAAATTAAATGGAGATTCTAAATTGGCTATTGGTGTGAATGTGAGCGTGGATGCTTGTCTGTCTGTGTGTTGGCCCTGAAATAGACTGGCAGCATGTCTGGGGTTAAACCTCGGTTTTACCCTGTGCCTGTTGCCCCTATGACCCTGAAATGAATAATCAGTTCAGAAAATGGACAGTGTTACAAAGTTGCTGTTAATAAAGTTTTCTTTCCATTATTTTGCAAGACCCAATCATAAAAACTTTGTCCCCATTTGTTTCTTTTACTCTATATACATTTAGATCAGGGGTGGCCAACTCCAGGCCTCTAGAGCCGGTGTCCTGTATGTTTTAGATGTGTCCTTGATCCACCACAGCCAATTTAAATGGCTAAATGACCTCCTCAACATTTCGTGAAGTTCTCCAGAGGCCTAATAAACTAATCATGTGATTCAGGTGTGCTGACCCAGGGTGAGATCTAAAACCTGCAGGACATCGGCTCTCGAGGCCTGGAGTTGGCCACCCCTGATTTAGATGGTAGATAGTTTACTGAAGCCTAAATAGATATGGCATTTTTTAAGCCAGAAACAACATCAAAAGCAGAAGCTGGGGCGCCGTCGGGTTGCAGAGTGGGTTGCAGTGACACAACTGTGAGCAGGATAAAGCAACTTAAATAGCTGATTGCATAAAAGAGAATCTGCCGAGCCTTTATTTAATGTGGGCCTGAACTGATATGAGGTGATTTGCTGAGGTCTGCTAGAAACAATGGTATGCTCAATTTATCTAAAACAAATTTCCCTCTTTTTGTGCCTTTCACTGTGTGTTTGTGTATTTGTGTGTAGAAACCCAGATTGAGACTAAAACAACAAGCATTGGGAACAATTGTGGCAGTGGTCCATGGCTCTGAGAGCTATACATCATCTGTTTAGCCTTTCCGGTCTCTGGCTTTGCATTGTTGAACTTCTCCAGTGGCCCGAAGAATTGATAGCTTTCAGGATGATGATGGAGTCCATCATGAGCCTGTGGAAAGACTTAAAGAAAACAGTCAAAAAACATTGTAATCAGAGAGAATCACTCCCACAGTCATCTCAGAGTGTGTTGACAGATGCACTAAATCGCCAGCTCTATCTGGGCTTTAATTTTACTGTTGTGACTGGACAGAGCCATGAAGAGCAGCTGGGTGATATGAGTGACGTATGTGACATGGAAAATTGCCACACCGTCTCACTCCAGTCTCTCAGTCTTAAAGTGCTGCTCCAGCGCCTGGAAAGAATGCTCTCTGTTCCCCCCTCTCTCTCCGTCTGTGACGCCAGCGCTATGGCATCATTAGTCCTTCACCGAAACCGGTCCATTTTAAATGGAACTATTCATAAAACCGACTCATGTTATTTTCACTAGTCTCCCCCCGCTCATCACATGCTGGCTGAACTGAAGAGGGAAATCCAGACCCTCTTGTGCAAAGTTCATTTGGTGTACTCGGGAGAGAAGATCGCAATAACCTTCTGAAAGCAGGAAGAAGGAAACAATGGGGGCAGTGAAGGTAAAAACAATACTGTGGCTGCTCAAACTTTCCCTCTTTGCCCACTGGTGAAAATACAATATATCTTCCTGAACTTGTCCTCACAGTTTCTGCCCATGTGTTAAAAATTAATTCTCTGTTATAATCTCCGGTCTCTATACTTACCAAACTACTGGGACTTATAACAACAACTTTAAACACCTTATTTTTTTTTAAACTTACAGGTACTGCTGAAACAAGTTACTTTTGCAGGAAGGAGTGTAATCCAGTGTTCCTGATACAATGCCAACACAACAATAAATGAAGGATAATAAATGATAAATTTGTATTGTAACCTTTTAAATTTAGCACGGTGGATGACATCTAATTAGAAATAATAAAAATAAAACAAACAAAACATTACTACACATCTCTGTTGCTCTTTTTGAAAAAAAGAAGAAGCCTAAAGCAGAAGATTTCTATTATGTCATCTAGCTCTGGGTATATGGGATGGCACCGACAGAACAAGCAGATAAAAAAAACAAAACAATGCAAGTCGACGAAAGCCAAACGACTCTCACCAGAACCAGAAAAACAGCTGTGGACACACAGCTGTGTGAAATATGGTGTGTCTTGCACTGCCTGCTGGTCCCCAAGGACATGTTCGTCATAGCTCTCCAACTTCCCTAACAACAGTTCTAAAACACCACACATTGTAGAAGTAACAAAAAAAAAAAAAAAAAAGTAGCAGCATGTAGTTTCAGTCTTGTGCATGCTTCCTTTTGTTTTCTCTTAAATGTTCCATGTTCTTCCTTCCTTTCAGTCTTATAATAAAAACCATCCCATTAGCTAAGCACCTGGCAACACGCCTGGCTTCCCTCGAGGTGGAATAAATATCTATATGCTTACAAAGTGTCTTAACAAAAGCCAGTATGGGTAACCTCATTTGAATGTTTTCTATCTTACCCAAGGAGGAATAAGAGGTGACTTCATATCAGAGGCATCTGGAAGAAGAGGAATCTCTTGGCTTGACCTTTGCAGCTGTCAGGATGCATTCAATTTGCGTAAACAAAAAAGGGGCCTTTAAATTGCCTGTTGTTAATTGGTCGGTAAAAGTGGTGCTCAATTTTGGTGGTTAGTGTCTTTGCTTGCTTAGACTTCTCTTCATGTTTATTTCAAGTCTCCAGAGGCAGCTGAACGGTCGCAGTGGTTGATGTTAATGGGAGAAACGCAGCAAGTTTCAGGGAATGTCTGGTGGATGATGACATCGTCTTTGTGTGTGATAATATGTAATTAAAATAAGGTTCTGACCCGTCAAACCACATTTTAGCCACATCTTCACCGCGGCTCTGGGGATGGGAGTGTTAGTCGGCCCATAACGTTGTTCCACGCTGAAATATATCATCGCTAATTTGATGGATTGCATGAAACGTCGCAAATATGAATGTGTCATAAAGCAAAGGATCCTTTTTGTTATAAATAGTTTGTCATGTTGGAAAAATCTTTTTTTAAAAAAAAGAAGAAAATTACAGCTTCGCTTTGAGAGTTAAATGTAATGTAACACACGAAAGGCACAAAATTATGCCATGTTGTGCATTAAAAAAAGTAACCTTCTCTAAGCATGCATTTTCCATCAGTACTTTTGTGTCTCTGTTCATCTGTTAATTGCCGCTGTTATACGTCCAAACTTTGAAACATTGGCAATAATTAGGGACGCAAACTCAAAAAGCTCTTCAAGACACACTTATTTAATTTTAAAGTACTTACTTAACTGATTTCAGTTGCACTGTACAGCTGTACTAACTGGTAGATTCAGCCACATTTAGTAATCCTGGTAGATACACGTCTTCTATTTCAATTTCCTATCAGCCTCCTGTTCCTGTTATTTCAGTGTTCTTCATTTCTTCTTCTTCTCTTTCCCTCTTTCTAGTCTGATTTTATATTTGTTGTTTTTCTATATTTGCTTTGCTTTTTTGTCTCTTTTAATACGTGACCTTACCTGTTTTTAGTATGTTATTTTTATGTGCACGGATCCCTTTGAACCCTTACATTTGCTACTGGCCTAAGAAATAAAACTGACTGGACTTGACACAGTCTGCCGTGGTGGTCCTTGCTTCATAGAGGTGGTGGGAAAAGGAGATAACTGCGCTTTCAGAAATCCGGGAAAGGATACAGAGTCACTTCCTGTCCATGTGCCCTATTCCCTAATGGACAATTAAGTGAATCATGTAAAAGTCCCCACTTGTGGCAAATGTCTAACCCCCATTACAGCGGCCAAGTCACTTAGCTTAATTAAAACCATGCCCCAACTTCATATTTTTTGTGTTTCTCCCATTCTCATAAAAAAACTAGCAATCATAGTCATCCTCAGCAGGGGCCAGGCTGTGCTGACTTTTATAGCGGCTCAGTTTTCAGTAGTGGTATTGTACATTGATGGTTTAATCGAATGACCTCATTTCCTGTAACAAAGGGGTTCATTGGCCTACCTGTAAAAACAATGCGCTGCCCAGCTGCCTCCGTGGGTAAGACTTTCCATACTTTGCGTGCTGAGCTATGGTATGTACAGTGTGGAGTGTGTGCGTGTGTGTTCAGGGCAGAGATGTCGGTAGGAGTGGGGGTGATTTCCAGTGTGGAATAATCTGCAAGGTTGCAGGAAACATATTGTATTAAAGGTTGCAGGTGCAGTTGAGTTTGAAACTGATAAGAAATATTATGTTTTATATATATATATATTTTTTTATGCAGTTATTGGAGGGATTCGGTTAGGGTCTCTGTTCAACTAATCCACTGAATCCAGTTTACTGAAAGTAGTGAATGGGGCCTAGAAGACTAACTTCAGCTGTCTGTCAGGATTCATGTCAGTCAGTGCGAACACGCCCACAACTCCAGTTGGAGAAGGTATTGAAAAAAATTACCAACTCAAAGTTGTTCGCAGTGGAAACAATCCACAAGAGATCAAGTCATTTTGTGATCCGGTGGCATATTTTTAATCTCTGGAGATTTCTCATAGGAGTAAAAAGAAAAATGGATATGCTGATTAAAGTTATTACCGGCTACATCGATGCAATGTGCAGTTACATTGATAGGGTGGTCCAGGTTACAGCATTAGTTACAGCGTAGAGTTACAGTAAGATTTGGAATTGCAACATACCTATTGTGTAGATTAATTACAAAAGTATAAATCCAAAATTATTCAGGTCCCTAGCAATACACCTGCACAGGCCTGTCAAGATAGTCACAGGACTGAGAGAGCTTTTAGATTGTTAGTGTGATATTAATTGTGAAGACTGCTTGCTTTTTTTTGTTGCACTGTTACTGCTTTGAAAGATTGGGTGAAAGAACATTTTTTTTTACCTTTCTTAAATATAAATTATGTACTTGCATACAAATACTTTTTTTAAAACTCCTGTCTTGCCGGTGCCCCAGAGTGTGCTGGAAATAGAGACTCGGTCTCAAGTTACTGCTGGGAAAACAAGTTTAGTATGAGTCCAACAGGTGATGGGCTTGATGGAGAGGCCTGTCATAACACTACAGTGCTCCACCACTGCGGGCCTTCTGCGGGAAATTAATTACACATCAGGGTTGGCTTCAGACGATTATTTATAGCCCATCTTGGGGGGTTTAGCGGAAAGTGGAGCTGCTCAGAGAGAATGGAAGTATCAGAGAACTGCTCCACTGGACACTGAGGGACATCCCTTTGACTTGTGGGCTAAACAAAATAATGCGAGGTCATTCAAAGTTTGACTCTTTAAAGACCTGCTCTGCATCTGTGAACTGCTGTCAAATTTTAAATGTTGGCAATCAGTAACAGATAACAGATAAGTTCAACCAAACGAACATGAGGTTAAGCTGGCTAATGCTCCGGAATGTGGAGTGGGTTTTGTTTACTCTGTCCTACCTTCCTTTTGGATTATTTTTAGGTCATGTTCATTCAAGTTCATGTTCCATATAAATCACTGAAAAGCAAGCCAGGCAGAATAAATGCATTTATCTATTCATGCATTTTTTTTCTTCTAGGATTCAGATTCAAAAGACTTCAGTGCAAGTATGCTTTGTCACCTGAGCTGTGTAAACTGGGAAATATAGAAGACTATGCACCACCAAGAGGGTAGACTAAGAAGGTCACAATAGTGCTGAATGTCAATTTGATCTCCTGCTTCTCTCTTTAATGACCGCACACTCCCAGCTGCTCCCGGAGAAAATGTTATGGTTCAGCACTTCCGTGAGATGTGATGGCTTTCCCACCAGTCCCCCTGAAGGGAATCACAAAGAAATCAGATTAACTGGGATCTTCATCTGTCTGGGTTTGTAAGAGTTAACAGAGACTGATGAGGCGTTCCTGAAAAACATCAGAGGATTCCTCTGTGATCTTGGTACAGATTTACTCCACTCCCATGTCAGACAGCATCCTGGGAGCTGATAAAATATTTCAGTAGAAACCCAAAACGCCTTTCCCTCAGATTAAACTCCAGGGAGGAGAGAACAAGACGTAGGGAAAGACACAAGGAGCTGAAGCTGCTATAAATCCTAGGCATGGTAACATGAACTGGAGAGCAGCGACGTGGTTAATGAATATGTCCTGATCCGCTTGGCTTCACTCTCTAGTGCCTTTTCCCACAAGCCAACACTTTTCCTTCAGGTCAAAACTAAAGCACTGAGAGTAACTGTTGACAGAACAAAGACATATAAATAGATGCAATCAATGCACGTCTTCCTGGCACAATGAAACAAAGCGAAATGCGCATTGCGGGCACCGACTTCTCTTGGATGTTTTGGCTACTGTATGTGAGCGGATACATTCATTGTACTGTATGCTGACTCTTTTCTGAGGCGACGCCATGGCTTCCATCCCAGTGAGTGATGGGTAAACCCAATATTTTATATCCCTAGCCAACAAAATTTTCCCCCTGTTTTTCCACTACTGAAGTGCTTCCCTCTTTATAGCCTTCAAAGTACCCGTTTAATGTGGGAAAGTCAAAGTCTCATTTGACCTGCTGCTTGTGCTGGAACTGGCATGGCAAAAATAAAGGAATGAACTGATGAAGAGGATCCAAAAGTGACTGCTGTTTTATTTATCCAGATTTCCATTTCTGACATTTCTGACTCCAAACAAACACAGCACTATGTATTTATGGCGAACCTTTTAAGAGACACTTCAGCTTAATCAAATCCACACACACCCACCTAGACACCCCCATGGACACACACATAACCTCTGGGCTTCTGCACTCTGTGTTGGGTGTCACCCGATTAGAGGGTTCTGTAGTTTCTCATTGACATCAGCCTCCGACCCTGTGGGGCTTTCTTTGCCTTCAGGCCCCTTCATTAGGCTCCTGCAGAGTGTGAGCACTCACCCAGGGAGGGGAGGTCGTCTCTCAGCTTTTTACTAATCACGATCTCCCTTTCTGAGCAGGGAGACCCCCCTCACCAGCAGCTGGCAGGTGAATGAACACACTCTTTGTCAAATCACCTGAAAGAGTGATCTGAAACAGTGAACCAGAGAAATATTTTTTATGGTTTAGAAAAAGCAGATCCCAAATAAGTTGAATGACTAGGACTACATTTAAGATTAAAGAAGAATTGTGGAGCTGCACAGGGTGGGGCAGGTGGGGGAAAGGAGGTGGGTGGAGATGTGTGATATGATAATGTGGAAGGTTTGGGAGCCATTGGAGTTAACGCTTGGCTTTAAATCACTGTTCGAGCAGGGTGTGTCCATATTAATGAAGGAGGCACATTATAGCCCCAAGCTGTGCTAATAAGGGTACCTGTTGCTTTATCCCAGCATGCATGCATATGCGTGCGGAGGAGGTTGCGGGAAAACGGAGCTGCAGAGTCAGAAAGTCTACGGGATATGGGTAGAAAAAGTCGCACTAAGAAGAAAGGTTTCCACAGCTGATGAAAGTAATCATGCACAAACTTTATGGATGGTTGGGTCAAAGGAAGCTGAGAGTACTGGCTAGCTCAGACTTGCACAAATACTCAAATAAGCGGGGAAAGCACTCTTAAAGGTTAATAATTAACACAAGTTATCATCCTGAGCTAATCTAGAGCTTTAGAGCTGCTGGTAATGTCCCAGATTGTATTCTCTTTATATCCATTGTCTAATTCTACTCACAAAAGCTAATGTTTTCACCAGATTGTTGATTTGGTACTTTAAATAAATGTCATTTGGGTATTTCTTAATCCTTCACTTCTTTAGCTACTGTATATGTATGGAGGAGACCTGTATAAAGCGCCACCATTTAATCCGTGACTTTGCAGCAGGAGATATGCTTCACTGCATTTTTCATCTCACTTTATGTAAATTTCAGTCTAGTAAGTGACATTTATGTATCTGTAATTCTAAAGAAAAAGCTCCTGTTTTACTGCAGTATTTTCTCTTGATGTCTTTAGTTCATGGGAAATTTTTTAAATAGCTTCAAGCAAAAACTTTAACTTCTTTAACTGTGGGGGCACGAGTAGGTCTTAATCCCTTGTTCAGTGTAGCAAAACATCATCAGAAACTGCCATATTTACAACTGCTTCAAAATGTTTCCTTAAACTGATGTGTGAAAACCTCAAACTGACATTTTTCACAGCTGTTCCACACACACAGAGTTTTTGTTGGTTATCTATAAACCACAATGGCGACACATTGCTTTTCAGTTTCTACGTGTGCTCAAACCCACCTACAAAGCAACAGCACTTCCAAAAATACATATTCAATCCCTATTTTTTACTGTGAGGCTACGTCCACACTAGTCCGGATCTTTTTAAAAACGGAGCTTTCCTGGAAAAACGATCCGCGTCCACACTATCGTTTTGAGTCGTTTTTCAAACCTTTGCACCGTTTTTCACACCTTTGCGCGTCCAGTACCGCGCATGCGTGAAATGACCGACCTGCCTGTTGTTTGTTTACTTTCCGGCTCTTTAAAACGAGCGGCGAAATGGCGAGACAAAGCACCGAATGTGTCAAATGGAATGATAATGAGGTGGAGCTGTTGCTCCGAGTCACAAATGAGTTCATATTAATCTTCAACACGGCCACTAAAAACTTATTGACTGAAACTAAACTGAAACTGAGCAAACAAAACAACTGCGGTACGATGCCGTCTGACCATCTTAGTTAAAGTGGTCACATGACTGCATCATATGACTAACATACGTCACCGTTTCCAAAAAGCTCCGTTTTCCCTCCGTCTCAGTGTGGACGGGAGGGCGAAACGGAGAAAAAAAGATGCGTTTTCAAACGAAAACGCATTAGTGTGGACGTAGCCTTTGTCTT
>VUQR01036899.1:0-13374 GCA_015108515.1 Hemichromis elongatus
AACAGCAGCTGTCGGTCTAATTTAAAATTTTAATATTTCTCATTCTGGATGCCAAACACTTGGTTTATTTGCAGATGATAAGGAAATGAAAGCAGCGTTAGGAGCAGCTGCCTCTGTGTGAAACCACTGATAAGTGTGACTATAGGGGTTGCAACCTCAAAATAATAGCACAGCCTCAAGATTCTGACCCGGTGAGCGCCATCAGTCTACAGCACTATTTTTTTTTGTAATTTATCTCACTTATCAATTCCTGTGGAGCTCAGATGTCCAATCAGGCTTTCAGATTGGAGCGCAGGGCCCTCAGGCTGTGCTTTGACATTTAAGCAAGGCAAAGAGGTGGAAGGCCGTTTGGCTGCTTAGCAGCTCCTGTAAGCATCCAGATTTTTTCCCTCCACAGTCTTTGTTTCATTAAGATAAATGATAAAAATACTGCGTATGCTAACGTGGATCTCTGTTTAGCCTGGTCATGTATTTGAAAAGACATGCCTTCCAGCTGCTTGTAGCAGAAAGGTCAGCGAGGCAGCAGAAAAGCAAAGCCAAGCTTGTACATTATAACAAGTACCAGTGCTTTCATTTCTCATCCGGCATGTGCCTGTTTGTTTCACAGTATATTCTCACTGACAGTCCATGTCCTGGGCCGGAGCAAGATAGCATCATTATAACACAGCTTACCAGCAAAAAGGGATTTGGGCAAGCGTGGCATATTTTCATGACTTCATCAGGCTGTCTGGGCAATGAATTCTGCTGATCTCAGGAAATTCTACAATTAAGAATGAGAATATCAGACTCTACATCACGCAGCCAGGCAGTTCCTGGGGATTTGTACTGATTAAGTGGTTTCAGATGGAAACAAAACTCTGAGCATTTCCTTCTGTTTTCAACCATGTCGTGTCTTTCCAGCGTCCTCCAAGAAACAAGCCTGCATCTCTGAGTGTTCAGTTGCATCCTAACACTCCACGCCACCTCACGTCGCATTACGTCCAGCGCACACATGCGAGCCTGCTGTGTAATGTCACGATAATTGCGATTGCCAAAATAAGTCGACAAATGTTCGTATTTGGCAGCTGGGGACAGCTATTACAAATGACCGTTCCCTGTGATTCTCATGTGAGTTGCTAAGGATTTGAAATCAAGCAGCAGAGTTTTATGCCTGTGGTAAATATGTGGTTTTGGCACAATCAAGCGGCAGTACACATTTAGTTTATGTTCCATGTCAATGTTCTCTGAGTCACGCCGCCGTTTTCTTTCTTTCCAGCTAATCGTTATGGCTTTCTAAACATGACCTGATTTCTGTGAGGCAGAGGAGGAAATTACTGTTCACACCTGGCATTATTAAAACAAGTCTTGATTTGATTGCCTGTGATCATATTTGCTTCACTGCTTATATTTTATGCGGGAACTTATGGGGGAAAAAAAGAAAGGAAATGCACACTTGTACTTGTAGTTGCAGAGAGGATTGTTTGGCTTTTCTATATCTGGTCATATGTGTCCCTGAGAATTTGGCCTCAGCCTTTGAATCTGAGTTAGTCCAGTGAGATTACCGCTATGAGGCACGAGAGCAGAGCTTTCTGACTCACTGGTTTGTTTTTCACTTTGAACTTTATTTTCTGCCACTGCTACTCAGACTACCGTTTGAAGTTTTCTTGACCCTCGTGTAAACAACGGAAACAAGCTGAGGCTACTTCCACTTTGACAATTAAAACCTGTCATCTTGAAGAGAGTTTGATGTTCTGTTTGTTGTTAGCTGTTTAATATCTTTGCATATATTAAGCTATTGTGAACAGTGCTGACTGCATTATGTTTTGACCTTTACCTCTCTAAATCTGCCAGAATGTAGTCAAACCACAGGGGGACAGCAGGACTTGTCATTATTTAGCTTTGATAATGTTATGATATTATCAGATATCAGATATCATACTAAATAATAGTCTCATTATTAGTATCAAAGGTTTTTTAGACTTAAATAGTGATTGTTTTTTGACTGTAAAGCAAAATAATCTTTTAAAACAATCTTATCTAGTTTTTGTTTGTTTTTTTTTACAGTAGATAAAAATGATTTAACATCATGCTAGTGTGTATTTGGACTTGTAAAAGGATCTCTCCATTGGCTTATTTCACCATTGCAGATGTGTTTATGCAAATTTCAGACGCCACACAATGGAGTGAAAATGACACTATTTTTGCCTTGCATGAGCAAAAATAAATATGGCTCTTGCAAACCGGATTCTAGCTGACTTGAAGAAATCATCAAGTGCTGTGAGCTGCTGATGATAGGCTGCCAGCCTTGCTCCCTAATTTGGACACTGACACAGGAAAGCTGAGTGCTTCTTCAATAAGCGGGGTCCCTGCTGGTTTAACAATTATGTAACAAAGCTGACCAATGATTTCTGCATCTGTTACACTAGCGAATGGCATTTTGATATTATATGAGAGCGAGCAGCATGAAACACCACTGTGGGTAAAAATGAACTCCCTGTCAGGAGGCACTGGAGGGGTAATCATGCACAGTGTGCCTTGTGTGTGCATGTCAGTGTAGCATGAATGCAATTTCCCCCACTGACCTTCCACTGCAATTCTGATTCTTGGCTTCACAGCAGCACATAGGGCTATACTTAAGCTGTTAGAGGTGTGTGATGCACTCAGTGACTCACACACTTAAACAAAAAAAGAAAGAAAAATGCCTGAGTGCAGAGAGAATTCTAGGAAGGATTCTGTGAAGTGCATAACTTCGCATTTAAAACAAAAAACTCACTTGACAGTGAAACATATCTGACATAATTTCATATCAGCCCTGTCTGTCACTTTTAACACAAAAGAAATAGCTGTGAACATGATAGTGGGCTCCTTGAACTAGGAAATAATTGTGCCGGTCAATATCACGATGGTTACTTGTGCTGTCATTGAATGCATCTGATATGTATTAATACTGTCAGAGCTGTCAGACCCTGGGTCTCTCTCACATCAGGCCAAGCTAACTGCTTTCAAACGGAGCGTCCTTTGACCTCCCAGCATGGACACTAAAAGGTGTCCCTACCGCAGCCAGCATTGTTATGCAGCGAACACTCTGTCCTCTGCCAGACTCTTTAAAAGTGCTTTCAAACGCATCCGATTGAAGGGTACATTTTTACACCTTACCATTTGCAGTGAACACGCATGCTTGGGCCATCAACATGTTCCTGAAATATTATGGTTAGGCAGTGATGAGTAACCATGCTGCAACTTTAATTATGTCCGACCAAAATCCAGATGATCGATGATACGGAACTGAAATTAGGATAATGAGATTGAATAAAAGATTTCAGTTCCTATTAATAAGATGATCAGCAGTGTGATTCGATATAGAGATAGGTTAGTGATTTAATTTGTTTTTTGAAGGCTTTTTTGGCATACCATTCATAAAAGAGATCTAGTTATACTATATTATACTACCCTACATCTATAGGGCATTCGAACTCCACCACTATGTGGTTTACCTGTGGTGTTGTGGATGTTAAGAAAAAAAACAGAAAAAGAAAAATCATCTGATCAATTAGTTTATGAAGACGTGACTTGGCAGCAGCTGGTGAAACTGACTCCTGTTGTTGAGCAGAGGAGGCTCATCCAGGGACTGCGTCTGCAGTGAGCTTTGTTGTACGATGGAGCCACCGTCGTACAACAAAGGCAGTCTATGACGTCATCAGCTGGGGTCACATGAAATTAGGCAAAATTCAAATTGTGAACTTTTCTCAGGGAGAGGCAGACATTCTCCACCAGGGGAGAACACAGCCAGAAGCACGCGGCAGATGGCTGATGCAGAAACAGAGTGGTGGAAAATGGGGCCCTCTTTCAGTGACCCGTGTACTATTCTCAATCGATGCAGGCATTTTTTGTGCAGCCAGATTGAAGCGTTTATCTTTTCATTTAACCAAGACGACAACTTGACCAGAATGTTTAGCTCTGACCTTCGAGGAGAAATCCACTAGATTAAAAAAAAAAAAGGCTCCTATGGTGTAATTAGGATATACTCAGTCTAACTAGCATTTTGACGTCTGGGTTTTCACTCAGGCCTCATGTCTCTTACCTACAGATATTCATAAGCAGATAATTCTTTATAGGGATCAGATTTGTCTTAGTTTGTTTAGTTACAAACAGATGAAATAACAAATGAAGACCTAGGAGACCTAGTTAATTACAGAGAGGAAAAAAGTCAGACCCCTCAACCCATCAAATACTTAAGATTTGTCTAAAAAGTCCAAATTATGCATCGTTTGATGGAGAGTCCATATAAATTGGCTTTGTTTGTAAGTTTGTAAAAATAAGAATGTCATACTAACATTTCTGCTCTAGAATAATTTTAGTGTTCAAGCTGCACAAGCAGCTAAACTTCAGTTGAAAAACCAGCAAAGGCAGAATAACATTTCTTCAGCTGAGCCGAGCACTGACAGACTGTTTCTGACGAGATTACTCTTTGTACTATAAGATTTTTTCAAGTTGCAGCATTAAAAATCATTTAGCAGTGGAGATATATTTTGTCCCCACTGCTGATAAAAAAGAATTTTACTCAGGGACGGGACATATCGATGTGAACGCATCTCCTCCAGCCAATCACACCCCAGATTATGTGCCACTGTTCTCTGACACAGCCTACAAACAACATTCAATAAATGTGTGACTTGTCTGACTCGTCCCATTAGCTCAGTATTGTGATGACTTGGGCCACACTAAAGCAAAAGCTAGAGCCAACATTTATCTTAATGTGCAGTAATCCACTTCAGATTAATAATTTGTATCCATAACAAGTAATCATCATATTTCTGATATTATTCAAATATCAACCCCTAAAAGTTGGTTTCTCTTTATCTGCTAGCATTTAATGGCACTCGTTTTTTCTCTGTTACAGGAGTCACAACGTAAAGTAGAGTTAATCTTGATTATGTCATACGTCTTTAGTGTCAATGCAAACTTTGACTGGTTATTTGTTTCACAGGCTGCTGGGGATGAAGTGTTAAAAAAGCCTTTGGTGTAATAACAAGTCTGCCCTGTAAATATTTGTCTCTGCAGTGATGAAAAGTGAAACTGAATAGACCCACATATTGTGTTAAAGGCATCGGTTCCCACCAATGTGTGAAACACTTGACGTGCTGGAGAACAGAGTCAGCTGCACTGTACTTATATATCACATTGACTCTAAGATTTCAAGGATGAAAAAAATAGTTTGCCCATGTGTAAATACTTTTATTTAGCATTAGCTGGTAAACAAAGTTAAAAAAAAACAAACAAAACACATCTTCAGTGTATTCAAAAGTCCTCTGTGGAATCAGGAAAAGACTTTTACCCTAAAGACAACATTAGAATATCCAATAACCTGCTGGAAACTTTTAAACACTGTTAAACACCAACAAACTCTTGCATTTCAACACAGATGGTGCCGTAGGCGTTAAGATACACAAGCACATCTTGAAAATGGCAGTAATTAATATATGAGTTTTTAGCATTGCTATGGTCCATAAGGCAAGCATAGAGGCAGATAAAGACGCTTATGTAATGAACTACCTCCACTCTGCTCTTTGCATCACATTCAAAGTTAGCTAGTGGAATGAAAGAAGAGGATATTATAAATGCACTGTCTAATGTATTCATAAGATGATTCAAATTCAGAGCATGGTGGTGACTGGCTTCTGGATCAGTTAGCTTCGCAGAAGGTGTTCAGGGTCACTAACACATTTTCTAATATTGCAAAATAAATGCACAAATGCTTTTCAAAACGGGCTCTTTAAGACTGGCATGACAATTATACAATTTTCCACTGTGCTAAGCACCACAGGTAGGCTAAAAGTGTGAGAGTAGCTGGCTGGTTTGAGTCTCCATGATATCAAGTCAGTCATTAATGGCTGTCACACAGAGTCGCCTGGCTGATTCGCGGGGGAGGCGGAGGGAGCCCGAGGAACATTTTTTCCTTTAGAATTAACGTTCAACTGTGGTGTGGATTCATATCCCTGGGAAATGCAGAGTGACTTCTTTTATCATTTAGAAAATCACCCTGGTGGAATGATTACCTTTAGCCCATGGAACATCACATTTGCTAATGCTGTTCACTGATCTCATGATCTCTGGGGAAACACAAGGCCCCAGCTCTCTGTCACCCATGGAGGGGTAAAGGAGGAGGTGGGCTTGACCTGAGCAATTGCTAATACATCCACAGGCCAACAGGGCTAAATGTGGCAGATCTAGTGCCTGAGCTCACATCACATACTGGAGGGAAAAGAAGCTGTGAGGGAAAGTAGCTCATCATGCTTTATGCTAACTCTGTAGATCAGACAGTGTTACTGCTGTTGCATGAGAATCATGGATTTCAAGTACACAGTTGTAGAAGAGAAGAATGTTTTGTCTCTCAGCACGAACTGTATATTTTTAAAACTTAGGAGTGGTGAGAAAACAAATATGCACGTGGTTGATATTTTGGTGCGTACCCTAGGACAAGAGCCTGCTTCCTGTTCCTTTTTGTAGCCAAAACCAAGACAAAGCTGCATAAGTAAAAGTGCATTTTAGAGAATACCCATTTCTAAGGAGAGAAAGTAAATAACATCTGCTGTTAGGAAAGGCCCAGTTTATCCCTGGGACAAATCGGAGTGTTGCACATGGTTGAACTAGCCCAGGGGTCGACAACCTTCAACATCAAAAGAGCCATTTTAGCTCCTGCTACCAAACAACAGAAGAAAACGATCTGTACAAAAGGGTGTTGATGATGAATGTAACTAGGACAGGAATTAATGCATAGAGTGTTTGTATTAATAAGGTAATGGTTAGCATTAACCCTAACATGTGGCTATTTAGCAACTAAAGACATTTGTTTTTGGAGGTTGATGTAAAAGTAGGCGGTGTCCTTTGCAGGCAGCCAATCAGATATTAAATACATGTTCCAGCTTGCTAAGATTTTTCTGGCCTTTGACATTTTACCAACTCCAACCACCTTGTAGAATAAGAGTGAAGAACATCTCCAGTAGTATATCTGTCTGGCCCTTCCAAGTAAAGTCATGTAATAAACTCTGGGAATTAAGGTATTCAGCATGTTTTTTTTAGCGTACCTCAAAATGATATGTGAGAGTATTTTAAGCACAGAGTTTAAAATTTTAAGACACCTGGTCTCTGTGGTGTAACTATGTGTCATGACAGTTATTAGGTCTGATGATTTTGGACACAAGTTTAGGGAATAAAAATTGTAATTTTGTTTTGCCTCTCCAATTTTTATCACTCTAAAATGATAAATGGACGATATGTATTGTCATCCAGCAAAAAGTTTTCTCTATATTTGGAAGCCACACAGCAACATGCCACCTGCAATACTGTCATGGATCATTGCTCATTTTCCAGTTTATTTCTCCAAATTGCATCTTTTCTTTGTTATTGATTGAGTTTAAACATAAAAGTAAAAAGAAAGTCACAAAGCATCAGAAAACCAAACACTGTTGAATTTCAAAATATCACTGAAAGAAGCAAGTGCTGTTAGAGTGACTTCAAATATGTCACAAATAAAGACTTTGAAATTGATCTAAAACACTTTTAGATAAATCAAACAGACAAGAAACATGGTTTTAGAGATATACACCTGAACCAGAATTGGAATGGGGGCAGAGAAAGCAGCCAAAGCCGATGAGGTTAAGCTGCAGTAACTGCTTGTTGTGACTTGTAAGAGAAAGCTCAGTCATCCCTTTGACTGGCTAACTATGCTAAGAAAAGACACATTATTTCTGTGTTTTGGGTGGATTATGAGAAAACATGTCACAACAGCAGGTATTTGACAAGGTCTCGGGTGTTTGCTGTCTTGTGCATTACTGTCAGGAGCGCTGATGAGGCCTAATGAGGTTTTAATCCAGCAAGAGTCATTAGTGGCAGGTCATCTTAAAACAATCTAAGGTCAGACTGTATTAAGAGTAGAGAGGTCCACTCCCATGAGGTCACTGAGCACGACACAGACACTTAGCAGCTTCTGTTTGTTCACAGGGACTGTCTCTTGTTGGCTACTGGTATGACAAATTTTTTATCCACTCTGCACAGCCAAAAGGCAAGGCAGTTAACTCTTTTTCATCATTGATAAAAATTAAGTCGATAAGTCAATTTCAGTTTGTATCTTTTTTCTTTATCTAAGTTCTTCATTCATAAACTTTTCTTTCATTTCAAAGCTTGTTGCTGATCTAAACACCAAGCAAAGAAATCCAACCACAGCTTTTGGCAGGTGGCTTTTACCTTTCAGTTCAAATCTTCCCCAGGGCAGCTTTTTCAAACGTGAAAAGATGTGTTAATTAATATGTTTTGCCCCTAGAGGAGTGTGAGTCATCAAGATTTTACCGTATGTTTACAGAAAGGATTTTGGGGCTGTTTAGAGTGCAGATTTGCAGAAAGCATATTTTTTGAAAGCATCATCTCCTCCGGGTGAAGCTTGCTAATCCAAAAAGCTTGCCCTCTTTTTTCCTCACTGGGGTCTTTATGAAAAGTGCTGTAAAATTATGGTGATTATAATCAAAATGATGATAATGATGTACTGTAAAGGTAATGGCCGCTGTACTAGAAGCAGCAAACACAGCTGCTGAGCTAGTAGACGTTGGACACTGCAGAAAAATTCCTACTTGTGAAAACTTTGATGAAAAATCCTGTCCACAGCAGGAAACATTTAAAGGAGATTCTACTGCAGTTTCTTACCAAACAAGGAAAAACTGGAGTGGTCAGCGCATGTTGATACGTCTTCCACAGTATGTTTTACCCATCAACAGATCCAGTGAAACGATAGTTCTCAAATCTGACCCTAAACCTTTTGGTTTTTTATGTTACATTTCAGCTGACCGTTTTGAGCTACGCTTTAATCTGCAATAGCAGTTGATGACACCACAGCATTACTATATATAAAGAGCAGAAAAACAGCAATTATAGCAGAAGATCTTGTAGGAGGAGTGGGAGCGGTGTTTTTTGATAAAGCAGCAGTGACGAGATTTTACATGGCCCAAAAGTGAGCTTAAAATCTGTCTACACATGTGTGTCATTTATCCATTGTTACTGGTACTAACAAAAAATGAAAAAAATGTCTGTGCACTGTTTAGGAAAAGTAAATCTATCAGCAGTAAGTGACAGGCAGACTCTCAAAATAAGTCATGCAAAGAGCCCGAGATAATTGGTGTGCATAAGACTGGTGTCAGGAGGTTACAGGTACACCCCTCTCCCTCTGAGAGGCTTTCTGAACAGCTCCGTCGTGAGGGATAGTAAGTGTCTGCTTGTTCCAATAGAAATGTTGGGAGTAATTGAACTGAACTGTCATTCATGATCTACAAATTGTAGTTTTCTCCTGGCTGGGGTAATGCCACCTTCTGCTGTTGGTGGTGTAATTGAAATTTTGATCATGAGGTGTAAACATTTAGAAGCGTCCATGTGAATATTCATCAGGTACAGAGGGCCTGTGAGTGCTGGTGGAGGAGCTGGTGCGGCTCATTTGCAGCTGGCCTTATGCCTGTGCATGCTGAGAGGGTTTGCCCTGCACTTATTGACACGTTCTTCTTTAAACAGCTCCGTCCCAGGTCAGCGAGGTCATCAAAGAGAGAGTGCAGCAGCACAGCGTCCACCTCTCCTGGCAGGAGCCCCAGCAACCCAACGGTGTCATCACAGAATATGAGATCAAATATTATGAAAAAGTAAGTTTGCCGTTCATTTGTTTGTCTTTGTCTCTTTTGGAAGCACCATTTTTTTCCCTTTTTTTTTGCCAACTGCTCATTTTGCATTCTGTTTGCACGTGGCTGTGAGTGGAATGCACAAGATTCTGCAAGTACCTTCTTTGTCTCATAATTGCAATAATGAATGAGATGCTCATAA
Source organism: Hemichromis elongatus (assembly GCA_015108515.1). Lineage (NCBI taxonomy): Eukaryota > Metazoa > Chordata > Actinopteri > Cichliformes > Cichlidae > Hemichromis > Hemichromis elongatus. The sequence goes on from VUQR01036899.1 coordinate 9,835, forward strand.
GATTTTAATCAGGCTATAGTCCTTCACAGCCACCCCCACACACATGTTAGCACACGCACAATCCATGGCTGCTGCTCTGCCAGAATTAGTAATCTGTTACTGTTATCTCCTTTCCCGTTCTGCATAGATTATGCTCTTGCTTCACTGTGTTTCAAGTCTGAACGCATCAGCTTTTTGCAGAGAGGTTTAATGAAGCGAATTTAACCCAGCAAATCAAAGGCAGAGTAGCAGAGCACTGATGTCAGTCCTGCTGGCCGCAGTCTCTTGTGTACACCGACGAATCAGTCTTCTGTGTCACGTACTATGGCTGTGGTCTGCCCAGCTGTAAAAGTGGAAAGTTGGAAGAAATGACCGCACCCGTAACAGAGGCTGGCATTCCATTTGGGCTTTTGCTGAGCAAAACATTTACAGATCAACAGCAAAGTACACAGTGCGTGCAGCCTGTGAATCCAAATGTATTCCTTGATGGAAAAGATATTTTCAGATGCCTTTATGTTCTCCCCGTGGCATGCTGCCTAATGGTAGATAATGATTTCAGTTGTCTTTTAAAATCTACAATCAGAAAAATGTCATGTTTACGATTTTAATGACATAAATTCTGAAATAACGTCCTAACAAAGGCTGGGCTAAAAATACAGTGATACCACTTAGTCACTTAATAATGCTTATTAATGAGCTTTATTTGCCTCAACTTTGTCATTTTAAAAAAGTTGTGACTCACGGAAATTTGAATGCAAATGTCATGAGCAATAATGTGAAAGCATTTCAAAATGCAAATAAAAACAACTTTTATTGCTACTAACAAAAGACTTTGAACAGTAAAGTGGCTAAAATTACCTTTTTTTTCCTGTGCAGGATCAGAAGGACCGGATTTACTCAACTGTGAGGTCAAAGTCCACATCAGCCACAGTGAATAACCTAAAGCCCAGCACAGCCTATGTGTTCCAGATTAGGGCTTTCACAGAAGCAGGATATGGCACCTTTGGGCCTAGACTAGAGATAACCACCAAAGAAGAGGCCACAGGTAGGGCTTAGTGTTTCTTTACAGTTTTATGCATTGTTGTAATAATCATCCCAAGTAGAAATGAATGTGTCCTCTATAACTTCCTTAGTTTCCACCATATTTCTGAAGTATAATCTGATGAAGGTGAACTATATTTCACCATTTAGACTAAAGTGTAGCAATTTAGTTTCTGGAAATTCATAACTTGTTTTTCTGGTTGGTAGGACTGCTCCTTGCTTAATCGAGTCATCACAGGACTAACATGATGGTTTTAGTCCTTGTGATGTTAACATCAAGCGGTGAATCTTTATAGAGTCTATGACCTAATCTATCTAAGTGGCCTCATCATGGTCGTGTCCTGGTATTTCATGTGCAGTGCTGCATTAAATAAAATGCTTGGACTTTTCTCTCCTGGTACCCCAATTTTGTTTATGATTATTATTTCTTATTGTTAAATTCAAAAAATGTGACAAAGATGTTGCTGGAAATGCAGCAGGAACTGACGTTACCAAGCAGGCCAAGCACAAGTTTCAGGCTGCATCAGTATGTAGTTACATTTCTCGGGGGGGTGCACGCCAGGTTATGTCACGGTGAAGTTTGCGGTTACGACCAAGCTATGGTGAAGTTTCCCTTTGAAGGATAAATCCTCACTATAACACTACACCATGTGATGTGTGTATCGCTGAGAAGAGACTTGGGAGAAAAATTTTAAAACAAAAAACACAAAAACTACATATTGTGGCAGCATAGGCTTAGCATCGGGGCCCTCACCAATGAGGACTTTAGCAACATTTATAGGGCCATATAAGAGAGTAGGGCAAACGGCAATTAGGTTTGCAGAATTTATTGCTTTATTTTTTATCAAAATGACCTACATAGGGTGCCACAGCAGCTCACCTGGTTGATTAGGTGACCTAAATACTGACAACTACTGCAGAGGCCTGGGTTCAAGTGTGTGTCAGTCACCCACATTCTTTCTCTGTCAGCCCTCCTTTCCTGTATATGAAGGTCAAAAAATCTAATATAAATAAAATGACACTTGAAACTTATACTTAAGCTTTGATACATGTGGGTGGAAACAGTATGTGGTTTAGTCAGTCGCACTGGTATGACTGCAGTTAAACTGATGCTGGGCCACAGCAGTGCACTAACTGCAAACAAAAGATAGATGTAGCTTTTCAGTCTAAAGCGGAGGCGTATGAAAAATGCATTCTCTCTAACGGCCAGCAGGAGGCAACTCCTGTCTTTTTGTTTTCGTCATCTTACACAGATTGCATGTAATACTATAGTAAAAAGACCCTCAGCACCCTTTAATCTCTTACCTCAATAAATAGTTTAATGGTGAGTTTATGATGTGGAACTCACTCCCACTAAGTTTAAGATCTTTGGACTCAGTAGCTTCTTTCAAAAAACAACTAAAAACACATCTTTTTAGAATTGCATTTTAATCTGTTGTCTGTTTTGTTTTATACTTTGTTATGCTTGTGTAAAGCACTTTGTGATCTTTTATCTAGAAAGGTGCTATATAAATAAAGTTTTACTTACTTTACTTATGAGTTTATTTGATTAAGTCTTAGAACCGTGTTAGAGTAAAAAAAGATTATAACGCAGAGGGTTCGGTTAACACATCCCATTTAAAAACACCTAATGGCAGAAATATTCAGCGTGAGCTTTTAAAGATGTGGCTGTAACACAGTTTTCCCCACTCAAATATTTAGGAACAACTTGTTAATATTTCCTTCTACTGTAGTAATAGCCCAGGGAAATGAGTTGCTTTCAAGCAATGCAAACACAAATTGCTTTAACTTTATGCTGACAACACATCATGGGAAAAATCACTAAGCACTAGGACAAACTGCTGTAGTGTCAAGAGGATAAACCTATTTAAATCTAATCAGTTACATTAGCTCAGCCCTGAGTTCTAAAGTGTGTGATTGTAAGCAGGATGATACTTTGGAGTTTTTGTGTTATGGATCAGAAAGCCTGGCACTATGCGATGTTGTGAAAGGTGTACACGAGGTAAGGTCCCAGTTTACATTTTATAAATCCCTCTGTTGACAGAGAAGCATTTGCTGTTAATGCCCCTTTATTCTATGTGCTACATCCTTTGGATATCGTTGTGATACAGACATCACCAAATTTGCTATAATACTTTTAAACAGCAGCAGCAATAGTTATTATCATTTATGAATTTGAATAAATCTTTAATGAAGAAGTTGTTCCTGAATAACACAATAAATGGATTTTGGTCCGGCGCCTATTTACAGTTTTTTTGAAATTAAGCAGACACACTGTTTTCTTTGAGACTGCCAAAGGGATTTTTCACAGCTCGGCAACCCAAATGTTGGACTATGTAAATATTTTATAATATATGTCATAAAAAGTGTTTAAGCATTAAAGAAGCTTAAATATTTTGTTTTTTTTTTGTTTTTTTTGGGGGGGGGGGGGGGGGGGGTTTTTTTTTTTTTTTTTTTTTTGTTTGGTTTTTTTTTTTTTTTTTTCCAAGTTTTTTTTTTTTTTTTTTTTTTCTGGTTTGT
>VUQR01036899.1:15329-34213 GCA_015108515.1 Hemichromis elongatus
AGTGATTATATTTTCTTTTACTTCTAAAAAAAAAAAAAAAAAAAAACAAAAAGACCCCCCCCCCCCTCAAAAAATAAATAAATAATCGCTGCTTCATGTATTTTATCACTATAGAAAAAAACATCTTCAGAGTTGCTTCTTCTCTTTTTATTTAAGGGACTTTATTTAAAAGGTTCCAGTGTTTATCTGTTGGAGCTCTAAATGTTGTTTTGGATTTTTCTTTTTCAGTAGTTACCTGAAATAAAACCTGGCCCCACCACTAAGAGGTTTGCTGTTGAATGTTAAGCAGTTAAGGCTCCACAGAATTATGCTGAGCATGTGCACAACATAAACTGATACTTTGGGATGTACTGTGTAAGCTCCCGCAATATCTCTTATGTCAAAAAAATGACAAACAATACGAGCTTCATGACATTGTCCCATCAACATATGTCCTACTATGTATGTGTGACAAATAATTTGAGTTTCCACACAACATACATAACACGAATAAGACCATCTGACACCATTTCTGAGTAGCATACTCCAGTTCTAGATAAAGCTAAAAAGATAAAAAGTCTTTGGAGACAGACTAACCAAAATACTTCATAATAGACAGGAAAGATTCTGGAATCTTAAAACATGTAGTAGGAACAAAGGAGGCATGCTACATACATGAGCATTTTCATCCACAGTAAGCGCTTGTCCATCATTTGCTGCTTATTTAATCTGCCTATGTCATTCACCTTTTTTTTCACAAAGACCAGCCTTGTCCTGCAAATCGCTTGCTTAAGGAAACCTTCAACACGTTAATATTGCAAATTAATATTGCAAGACACGTTGAAAACTACTTTACAGTGCATGTATTATTCGATATCTTACATGATTAGATGCTTGAGCTACTTTTCCTAGTTGAGGCTGTTGGGTTCACAGCTCCCGCTGCTCAGCTGGGTTTCTTGAGGGATTTGTCTTGCATTAAAATTCTTGTAAATTAGGGCATTTATTTCCTCTGCACAATCAGTTGATTCTGCTGCTCTCTTCCTCTTCCGCCTCTACAGGCACTGCGGGTACAGCAAAGCTGATCAGGAGGGAGATGAGGAGCTCTACTTCCAGTGTGAGTGCCTGCATTCTTAAGCCACAAACACACTTACAGCACTTGTATGTAGATGGTATGCACACGCACACACATACAAATATTGCATCTATGTCTAGGCCTTAAAATCTTTTAGCACTTCGAGGCATGACTGTTTCATCCCAACTCATCTATCAAGCAAAATCTGGTGCTGATTGGTTAGACTCAGCCCACTGAGATAAAGAAGACAGGGGCCAAAAACACATGAATTTGACAGCTGCCAGGCAGGGATAAAAGGACCGACAAGCATACAAAAGGGAGTCCTTTAAAAATGTAACCATAAGGCAGGTGGTTTTAGTGGCTGACAGGGTTTCTAGTGTGCACACAATTGGCTCTGTTGTAGGTGCTACTTTTATCATTTAGGTATTTTTTAAGCTGATACACCACCCCTAATGATAAACCCTGCAGCTCCAGCTGCAGACAGCTTTCCCAAGTGGAACCATAATGATCCGCGCTGTAGGCAAACTGCTGATTTGGAAACAAAGGGTCAGGGGTGTCACTAAGTGCATTGCTAGAGCAGAGGCAGTTCTAGGTTGGCTAATGCTAAGTATCTGATAGATCCACCCAAACAGATCACAGCTCAGTCCAACCTGCCAGGGGAAAAAGCACTGGGAGAAAATACAAACAAGGCTAGATTTGGGCTTAATGGACAGATCTGCTGTGCAATATCAAATGACGGGAGACTTCCAGGGTGACAGAGAAGCTAGATAGCACATAAATCCAACATGTAGACCCAATTTGTCTGCCATGAAGAGGCGAGGAAGTCATGATAAGACATCTCCTATCAGATCCCAGACGTCTTGGATGGACGAAGCAATTATCCGAGCAAGTCGAGGGAAATCTCAGCTGCTGGTGTCCCCTTGCCGAAGCACAATGCTTTTGCAGTATTTACACTGGTGCATTGGATAGACTGCTTTTCAGAGAATAATTGTCTCTCCAACTGAATGCACTCGTTGTGCTGTTGTGTTGTTTTTGAACAGAATCTTAAAGCTGTAGTGTCTCATTAAATTTTAAAGTTGACAGGTTATATTGTTTTCAGTGGAAATTTAAAATATACACTGTAACAACCCCCAAAAGTGGCCTGTTAACCTAATAGTGCATAATATTGTAATTTACTGTTAATTTGGAGAGCTGGTTGAAAAAGTAACCCCCTCCCTGCCCCTGTCCTCTCCCTAACCTCATTTTGTTTGCTTTATTTTCAACAAACTGTTTTTGGTCTTATATAATGGATATTCACGAACCGTTCCCTTATCACTGAGGTTGGAAATTGCACAGAGTTAATTTTTAGACATTCCCAAATGCCTGGGGTGCTGGACTCTAACAAAAGTAGCAAACCTGTCTCAAAATCTCATTTAGCTTCATTCATTTCTTATGATGGAAAATGTTTCATTTACCATCTCATCTTTCCTTGGTGTTCTGTTCTATTGTCCTTTTCAAAGCATATCATTGTGCATTGTTAAATCAAAACACTATTTAATTGATTGATTTTCCACCTTAAAGTGGAAAAAAGTGTCTCTTTCAACAAGCAGATGACAAGTTGTGAGGGTAGCAGGAGAAATTCAGTAAGACTGTTATAGAGAGACTATGTAAGAGCAAGGTGATAAGCATTTTTTAAAAACAATATTTCTACATTTTTCATACTTGACTGTTAGAAGATCTCTACAGGTAGGTAGACTCATCTCGGGATATTAACATTTCTTTGTATGTCTATTTGTGGTTTGAGTGAACTTTATATGGTATAAGAAGTTTCCAGATATTTATTTCAAGTGGTCCAATTTCAGTAACTTACCTAAGTATGTTCTCTATATCCTTGTGGTAAGGGTTTAGATTTAGGATTATCATCCAAGTTGCTTAATCATCTGAGGTACCACTAAGCCAAAGTACCTCTCTAAAACTAAAGTTCATTAAATTTGCTACAAAAACAAATTTAGTAGCTTTTACTCAGCCTATTTACATTTTATTACAAAATATCCCATTTATATGTATAACATAAGTTTACTGTTACTCTAATTATCAATAGAGTAATACCTAAACCCCTAACCTTATGCTAGAATATGCGATTTTTGGCCTTTATGGGGGTTTTAGGGGTTAGGGCTATGATAGAGAACGATATGTAGTACTAAATCCATTTGGTCACTGGTAAAGTCAATAAGTAGTCATTTAAATATTCACTCAATTAAGATGCCAGAATTAAAGATTATGTGTTAGGACAGTGATAGGTCTAAACCGAACTGTCAGTAGCTAATAAGACAGACTTCAGTTAGTCCAGAATAAGGCGGCCAGATCAGTGATAAGATGTTCATACTATACCAGTATTGAGCAAATGCATTATAAACTTTTTTGGCTTCCAGTACAAGCTAAATTACACTATGGCTTACTTTTATTTATAAAGAAAACAATACTGTTAAACACAGCACATTTTGGTCAGCTGCAGTAACCAGATGAAATGCATAATTATGTCATGTGATTTTTAACAAAAGCGCAATTTAGTAGAAGTAACTTTTTGAAAAACTCTCTTATATTCAAAGCATCTTTTAAGTGGAACAAACAGCCTCATGCAATTAGAGAACTAGCTATTATTCCTAAAACCATTTAAAACCCTTTTAATACAGCTTTTAATTATTGTAAATATTGTATGAGGACAATGGTATGACCTGCTTTTTTGTTCTTGTGCCTCACTGTTATTGATATTTGCACGCTTATATTTATACAGTTGTGAAACCTTACTGTGGATGTAAGTATGTGGATATTTTTGCATTTACTTTATTGAGTAATGTTTTATTAGATTATACTTCATGGCTGGAAGCCATACAAATATATCTATAGGTACTTAGCTATACTAAAACTAGCAACCACTATTGTGGAAGTTAATGGGTTTCATTAAAAATATAGTAAATAAATAGAAACTTTTGCTTATCAGTCTGCAAATTATACAGTCCAAAATAAAGACATTGAAATTCCCTTGATAAATTGCTGAACACTAATGTCATTTAATATAAGCAACTACAGAACTTAAGATTCATTTGTGAAAAATTCAAAGAGGGAAATTTGAACCACATGAATTCAAGCAGATAGTTTTCAGGCTTTTATAAAACAAAAACAAAACAAACCGTGTGCTCAGTGTTTTTTTCAAATGCTTATTGTTGTAAGCAAACCGAAGAGAGATTTAAGAGTGGGATAGCCCCACACCCACTCAGTCACACATTTAAACACCCCACTATCCTTAGAATGATTTCAAGGATAGAAAAGCACGGAGTTGAACATAGCTGGTAATACAGATTATTTTTCAGGCAGTCTCTGCAGAGAGGTGAAATGTAACTGACAACCTCATAAAAAGCACAACACACAGGTTACTCAAATCTTAGCTTCCCTTTTTTGACACCAGCCGCTGACTGCTCAGCAATTCCCTCTGACTCACTGGCCTTAGCAATCGTTTGCCTGTCAAGCACCCGCTGGTGCGCAGTGTGCATATTTAATCATTAACAGTAATCCTCTTACCTTTCTACAGTTAAATTTCCAGGCACCAAAACCTACATTGACCCTGAAACCTACGAGGACCCAAACAGGGCTGTCCATCAATTTGCCAAGGAGCTGGATGCCTCTTGCATTAAAATTGAGCGGGTTATTGGAGCAGGTAAGCCCATCCCATGTCTCTCAGCTCTTTGTGTTTAGTCAGTCGGTGCTCTCGTATATCACACTGACAACCAAATATTTACACCTTGAATGGGGACACAGCTTTATGCATCGTGTATTGATGGAGCAATTGCAAAGAGGGGAAAAAAGTTCATTGCAATTAATGTGTGGGCTACATTTGGTAGAGGCAATCACAGCGCTACCCACAGCTGAAAAATTGCTGCCACATGGGTTTTACAGAGGCGGTCAATGACAGTATCTATGCATCTCTAGCACGTCTTATTATAGGTGTGGGCTGCATTCCCCTGAGTATAACAAGGTGTCACACTCCAATTTGTATTCCTGCTCTGCACAGCTGCTTTGTCTCAAAATATACTAATAAATTTGTCATCTTGAAGTGCTGCTTCTTCGTTTTTTTGTACCCACTCTCCACCCCACTCATGAAATTTCACCTCACACAGGAGAGTTTGGAGAGGTGTGCAGTGGCCGACTGAAGCTGCCTGGAAAACGCGATGTGTCAGTTGCCATCAAGACGCTAAAAGTGGGCTACACTGAGAAGCAGAGGCGTGACTTCCTGTGTGAAGCCAGCATTATGGGACAGTTTGACCATCCTAATGTCGTCCATCTGGAGGGAGTTGTGACGAGAGGTAAAGGCAAAGTTTAAAACTCTAAATGAAGGAGTTCAAACATTCTGTAAGACCTGCATCATCACATCAAATTTAGCTTTGTGAGGCAAAAGTGGCAAAGTTTGACTGACATATTACATGAAATCTTCTCATTTAGATGCAGTAAAAAAAGTAGCAGCTGGTGAGATTTAATTAAATGCAATGAAATGTATGGTTAAAAATAACTGGGAAGCAGTTTCAGCATTGCTATTTATTAGGGAGCATTTTGTGAGCTAATAAAATGTAGGTACTAATTAATAATCCCCTTTCTTAGCCATCTTTTTTATTTCTCCAGGAAAACCAGTCATGATTGTCATCGAGTACATGGAGAACGGCTCATTAGATGCTTTCCTCAGGGTAAGTATAACCTTCGATGTGCAGGAGGCTCTGAGCGGCATCTTTTGTAACTTTTCCCTGCAGTTTGCTGGAAAGTGTCTCAGAGAGTGGGGAGTCTGCAGCACAATTTGTGCAGTGCATAAATATCATAAATCTTGTGCCGAAGCTGCTGCAGTGCTGTGACCTACATTTCCATCATGGTCAGTGAAAATGGCTGACCTGTCTGTGTTTCACTGTGCTGTGCAGAAACACGATGGCCAGTTCACAGTCATCCAGCTGGTGGGAATGCTGCGGGGTATAGCAGCGGGAATGAGATACCTTTCCGACATGGGATATGTCCATCGCGATCTGGCTGCACGGAATATCCTAGTCAACTGCAATCTCGTGTGTAAAGTGTCTGACTTCGGCCTGTCGAGGGTGATAGACGACGATCCCGAGGCTGTCTACACAACAACCGTGAGTCAATTAAAGCACTTTTGCTCCCCATGAAGAGTCCTGTCTGAATTCTCTAATCAAATCATTACTCGTGAATGTTAGTGTGAGCACACTCTACAGCATTTTTAGTATGTAAAACCACAACTTTCTAACAGGACGGTCTTTTGGAATCCTTTCAAGGTGTAAGTAATTCAAATCAAATATTTGATAATGCTTTAGAGTTCACTTATAACTGTTGTATAAATGTTAGTTAACGAACTATTTTGACAATCATTAGAATGTCAAATGCTGTTTTTAGTGGCCAGTGATCATCTGGCAAATTCACAACATGGAAAACATGAAATCTTCAATAATAAAGAAACCCCTAAAACGTAAAAGGGAAACCCTATAAATGGATTTTACTCATTGGGTTCAAGACAAAGCCTGGAAATGTCCTCAACAAAAAAGATACAATATGTAATGTAATTGCTGTAATCTTTAACAAGGACAAAAAGAGACATATTTAAGGTGGTTCAAGAAAAATATCTCATGCTTATTTAATTGTAACTAACAAAATACCAAGCCAGTACTTCAAGTTTGTAGTCTTTCAGCTGATATCAGTCTTGTAAGCAGTAACAGCAAAACAGTAAAATGATGAAACGTTAAGTTTGCCTTACATGTTATTAAATGATAAGAAGAAGAATGGATGCACTTTAGCCAAGGTTCTCAGAAGCAAAAGAAAAAGACCAGCCAATTAGTTACATTAATCTTTATGACATTGCTAAAGGATTAAGTAACCATTAAGCCCATTACAGTTTATGGCTAAGAGCTAAAAGTCAGTATAAGTCTGCTAAAGTTGTTTTGTACCTTAAGTATATTTTGCATATAACTGAAAAATGCATAAAAATCTTTTGATACTGTTTTACTGAACAGGGTGGAAAAATTCCCGTCCGGTGGACTGCACCAGAAGCTATCCAGTACCGTAAATTCACCTCTGCAAGTGACGTGTGGAGTTACGGTGTCGTCATGTGGGAGGTTATGTCCTATGGAGAACGGCCTTACTGGGACATGTCCAACCAAGATGTAAGTTACTTCTGGACGTACATTCGTGCCTTGACTGACTTGGAATCAAAGAGGCCACACTTCTAGAAAAACCTAGAGACGTAATTAGATATGAAAATACTGATTCAGGGTGAGAAATTTGGAAATATGATGCTGTTACTGTTTAGGGTAAGTATGAAGGCAGCTAAAATTCCTAAATCTTATATTCCTGTATTTTTGCTGAAGAAAACCTACATTTAAAAAAGAGTTTCAATTAAATGAGTGCAATTTTAATATATTAAGCAGAAGAACACATTCATTGGTTTTGACACTTCACGTGTGATACTTTAGGTTTTTTCCAGTAAATTTATAATGCATATATTTCATTTTGAGGCATTTGATCCTTTATAGACTAAATGATCAAACAATTTATTGTAAAAGTACATATTAGTAATATAATAATGACAGTCACAGTTAGATCTTATAAATGTATGTGTCTCAAATAACAAACCAGTGTTAAGTTTGTCAGTGCACTAAAGGCTGTGCGTTACTTCCAGTCAGATTCTTGAATGAAAATTACTATTTCACAAAATATTTTCTGAAGCCAGGTTCGAGTTGTAAGAGTATGACAATTTCCGTAGAAGTTCACCATTAATTATGACTAATAAAGTCCTCCCATTAAAACTGAAAAATCAGAAATTCTGGTGTGTGATTTTTTTTTTTTTAGGTCTTTTACAAGATCCTCATGAGAGCAGCTCTGCAATGACAGTAACCTTGGGCTTAATTAGTTCAAGAAGCCTTGCTATAATCATGCTGCTTGAATCCATTTGAAGGAGAAACAAACCTGAAGTGGGACATGCATTGAAATGAAGCCCTGAGAGCATGGATTTGGTGGTGTTATTAATATAAATAACAGTGGAAAACACTTCTCATGCAGAATGCCTTTGATTCAAACGTCTTTAAAGGCTTATAATGACTTATGGTAATGGGAACCAATGTGACTAGCAGTGTTGAACCAATTACACTGCAAACAAGTCAGCAATGACAGTAAAGCCATTTGCTTTGCTTAAATTTTAAAGAACTGCTGCAGAAACATAAATGCCTACTGCATCTTTGCAAGTACTACAACTATTATGAAAACTGTTGTATTCTGTTTGCAGCAGTCCTTGGGTAGCTTGTGTCTTGTAGATTTTAACAAGTAAGTTCAAGTAAGAGAGCTGATCTGAAATGTAATATCTTCTGTACTTGTGAAATGTGTGGCTAAAATAGAACCAGCCAACCGAGTGGTTTGCTGGTGACCTGGTGGAGGTTTTGTGATCAGTCATCTATCTAGCGTTCCCTGGGTATACTACGCTGAAAACCCTGTAAGTTACAGATAAATCCAGCTACAGATGTTTTTGTAGTAAGATGATGATTCATTAGTGAGTGAATAGAAAAATATGGGCATATTAATAAATTCACAGCACACACCAGTTCTTAAATAGCACTTTTCTACTCTACTTGAGCACTCAAAGTGCCTTATACAGCATGTCTCATTCACACAAGCATGGTTTTTCTACATCTATCGAACATTCACCACACTCACACTCCAGTCGTGAGCAGTATCTTCTCACCCCAGACATTGGATGTCTGTGGCTCTCAACACAAGTTTAAAAACTTGTGGATACAGTTACAAGTTTAACTACTGACACCATTTTTAGATAAAAAGTTGAGTACATTATGCAGTGGAATACAACAACCACTAAGACGGTCGTTTCTCACCAAGCAGTGTAGGCTTGATTTGTAATTGCTTTGTAATTGTTATCTTATGTCATGTCGTTATTTTTGACGCATATTTGTTTCAGTTTTTTAATCCATGCAGAAATACGTTTGCATCTTGTTTCCTTTGAATGTTTCAAAATGTTATAAAGCAACATTAACATTATAAGGTTAACTCAAAGCACACTTATATGATGGACTAATGTCCTCATTAATTACTAAATGAGCAGTGTACCTTTTTTTCAGATCAAATAAATGTGAACATGAACCCAGTTGACAAAAACAAGCATCCAGAGTAAAAGAGGAAGTAGAGGAAAAAGATTTTCCTGCTCTGAAGCCACAAGAATTCCAGTCTAAAACGAAGGCTAATGTAATGCAACTCAGTGACCCAGAGCCTAAGATTGCAAAGCTCTGTAGGGTCCTCACAACACATGTTTTTTTTAAGTGCCAAGAGATACCACTTATTTGACTCATGAACCACAGACATGTAATCATGAGTCATTCTTTTATACTCATCTTGCAGCCTCACCATCAACTAAATCCCAAATCCTCTTCCTGACTCCTGACATTACCCACATTTTTCTACCTTTATGAACAAATTTGTTTTTTTTTTCAATCCCACTCTTCTCTTTACAAATGTCACAAATTGCTGTAATGACTGACTCACCCACAGCTCTGAGTGCTGTTGCCTTCTTTCCTGCCAACTCCCACTGAGATAATCCAACAGTGTCAGACCATTTGAAGCTGTTCCTTATTCTCAGACACTTGACACATTTTGATTGATAGTGAAAGGCGAGTGAGTTCTGGCCTTTAAGATTCCTATATGGCTTCCTGTTTTAGCACCCACAGCATTGTAGCTAAATCTGATTACTATTCTGCTTCGTTCCAAAGCAGAGGCCTGCTGATTGAACAATCAGATGTTAGAAATGCTAAACAAGATGGCTGGGTGTGAAAGTGGGATATGTGGTGTTTTGACCGCCTGCTGCTTGACAGACATCAATGTCAGAAATTTTTTCACTTTGTCAAGATGTCAGCAAACATCCTCGAGGGATACAGGAAGAACATTATTTGCATTTTTGACAGTGGTTCCCTCCATGACTCATTCTTGTCTAAGCAGTCCTGACAAGAATAGCTAATGAATATATGCAGAGATATAAACAACTCAACACATTAAAGGAAGGAGAGCTGGTTGCATAATATTCCTGTTGCACCTACAATTTTTTAAAACCTTGACTTTTAATTACCTCTGGATTAAATGATATATTGTTGATTGGCGTGCATCAGGTCAAAAGACTTTGCAGAAGTTCTTTCTAGTTTATTTGTATATACTGTATAAGAAGTCTTTATCCAGCACCCCCACCCACGCTAATCCAAACCCAATCTATGTGAGTGGTTGATATATACATCAAATAGTTGTTTAGTATTGGTGTCACTGTGTCCATAGATCTCAGTTCAAACTGGTGAAAAATGTCCATAAAGAAAACTTGAGTACGATAAGGACAACTTTATTTATTGGGCAATTAGTGAGTTAAGTATTACACTTGTTGAGGGGGAGACAGACTAAAGATAATGTTCCTTGATGCTTTAGAGGCCCTACAATAAGTTACACACAAATGTCGCTCACTAATACACATACTAATTATGTAGCATCCTTGGTAAAGGTTAAGTCTATCTAGAAGATGCCCTTTAACAATCTTTGCCTTAAGTTTACAGTATCTTAACTCTTAAGCTGGGTGATAATCCTCTGCACATAAATTGAAAACACTTTAGAGTAGCCACTGATATTTCCAGAAAGAGGTTATCGAGCAGAATGATGCTGGTATTTCATTAATTGTGATAAAACTATTAGACATAAAATGCTGCTTATAGCGTGTAGCTACTCAAATTGTTCTGCTTTGAATCCTCATGATTCCATTAACTGTCACAAAGCTGGTACATGTCCATAAAATTTGTTTAGGCTTTTTTTTCCCCTCATGTCTAAGTCCTCTAGGTAACCATGACATAATTAAGGTACAGTACTGCTATATACCAAGAGCTTAGTGAGCTTGGTGAAATGTGCATGTGGTAATGTAATACGATGGACTAATGCTAAAGAGTTGTGGTTTAGAGTTACGTGAAACTAAAAGTGGATTCTGAAGGGTTTCAAATGATACTGAGCGCTGTTAGTAAGAGTACAGGGCAGGAGGCTGGGATTATGTTAAAGGGTTTGAGCTATGGGATGAGTGATGCTAAAGGCTAATCCTCAAGAGTTATTGCCAAGGTTTTGGTTTAGGGTTATGGTGATAATCAGTGCCGATGCTAACAGCTTTGGATTTAGGATGATACCAAAGGGTGATGCTACTTTCGTCTGTTTCACATTTTCCAGGTCATTAAGGCAATAGATGAAGGATACCGTCTTCCAGCCCCCATGGACTGTCCACCGGGTTTACATCAGCTAATGCTGGACTGCTGGCAGAAAGACCGAGCCGAACGCCCCAAATTTGATCAGATAGTTGGCATTCTCGATAAAATGATACGTAATCCTAACACACTGAAAACCCCAGTGGGAACGTGTACAAGGTATGGAAATAAGAACCCTAATGATTTATTATAAAATGTAGGCTTCACAAACTATAGAACTTCAACTTATCACACTGGTAGATGATCTAGAGTGTCCAGTGGATGATTTAGCCTTTCAAGTTCAAAGATGAAAGATAAATCCAGGGGGATCGATAGCCCAAAGCAGCTTTCATGCCTTTATGGTCAATAGCAGGGCTTTTAAATCAATCTCTATAATGAGTTTCTAGTACTTTGGAGTGCAGTGGGAACTCCAGAGCTCACTCTGACGTTTGTCAAATGAATTCTTCTCGCAGTCAGAACATCCTTTCTACTGTGAGATGAGGCTCAGAGGTTATAACTGGTTAAAAAGCATTTTCTGTATAGAGACTGTACAGGGTATGTTTCTGGGGATGTATCCAGATCGAAAGGATATTGACAAAAACATTTTTCAGAAGCAGAGCATGGAATGCAACATCTATTTGTGATATTCTTATTGATTGAAGCCTCCAATCAGCAAGTTTCTCCCCTTAATAATTTACCGCACTGCTGGATGCCTTTGGTCACCGCTCTGTCTCATCTCTTGTTTGATTGTGTTTGCAGTCCAACGTTTCCTTTTTGCATAAGACTTAACCATTTTTCTGTGCTCATCCTGCAGACCAATTAGTCCCCTGTTAGATCAGAGCACACCAGACTTCACTTCTTTCCGCTCAGTGGGAGAGTGGCTGGAAGCCATCAAGATGGAGCGATACAGAGACAACTTCACAGCAGCTGGCTACAGTTCCTTGGAGTCTGTGGCCAGGATGTCAATCGAGTGAGTGGATAGGAAACCCAAAGGGGTTTAAGCATTAGTAGAGAACATTAAAACCAACTATGCTTAAACCGTGCTCTCATCTACACTTTATTACTTCCATTTGTCCTTGAGTAAAAACGTCAGAATGCCATTGTACGTGTTTTGAGTTTCTGAAACCTACTATAAAGTGGCTAATACTAGCTTTTATCTCACCAAGAGAAAACAGGTCTTTTACTGAAACACGTTGTCTTGGGGAAAAGCCTATTTATTTGTTTCCATATTGTTTACCTGTGATCTTGATAAACTCATTACCAAGTACATTTCCATGAAAAGAGCTCCAAACCTCCCAAAGGAAAAAAAAAATCAACATTCAGACTACTTCAGATTATGGGTTTTGCTATCTCACCTTGTGAAAATTCATTATTGAGATTCATAAACAAGCCTGCTGTGTTTAGCTGTTATATTCACAATAATGAAAAAGCTGAGGCTGTAAATCTTTCTTGTTTTGCTTCATATTATGTGATGGTGCACTGACTCATAATGCTGTCCTCTCTTCCAGGGATGTGATGAGCTTGGGGATCACTCTGGTGGGCCATCAGAAAAAGATCATGAGCAGCATACAGACTATGAGAGCCCAGATGCTGCACCTCCATGGCACGGGTGTCCAGGTGTGACAATCTCTGAGGGGCTGCCTTCAGAGAGGGCAAGAACAAAACTTAACTTGGGACATAAATGGAATAACTGTCAAAGTAAACAGACATTTGTGATGTCTGACTCTTCTGGCTGTGCCTGGAGTGAAATCATTCCTTTGTTTCTCAGTGAATGATTGTGGTCCGCCTCTTTAAAGGGCACTAAAGAGAGGAAAGGGCAAAAAACGGCAACGAAAAAGAAACTACCTGGATGAGACAAATGTATTTTTCCCTTCTTTTTGTAGAAGCGCTTACAAACTAAACCACATATCAAACAGCGCACTGCGAAGGAGTTTGCCGCTTATATTTCTCTAACTAAACGATTTATGTGCACACGTTGTCTAAGGATTTCCTTTACACGAACTAAAACATCTTGAAGTGGTTTTAGTTGTTTTTCTGGGTTTTTTATTTTTGGGGGATTTTTTTTCGTGTGTCTGCCACGATATGACACGTTTTGGCACATATACAAGTTCTTTTTCATCTCCTCTTTGGATGTGACAACAGGGTAACTCTTTTATTCAAACACAGACAGAACTTTTTAGGTGCAGAATTAAAAGTACTTTTTGTACTGGACTGTTTGCAATGACTCTTGTTTTCCTTCATGTGCTGTTGAAGTGAAAATATTATCCTCACGCGCTTGTTTGCAGCCTGTTGGAGTGGGCTCTTGACCTGGTTTCAAATTTTCAACATTTTTTTAGCAAACAATTTTCTGATGAGTGCAGCACAGATGGAGATGCAGGAAGCAAACTGTTCTTTAAATCACCAGTTTTTTTTTTCTATCAGAGTAGCAATATCCTTCATCTGAGTGTTCACTATGGGTTACAGAGTTTTACTTGGTTGTTAAGTAGAATGTGTCAGCACATTCAAAAGATTGTATTGGAGCTGCAGCTGTGCTTTGCCATCATTTTGCCTAAAATGTTTTACATAGTGGTTGTTTTGAAGAATTGTTCAGCTGCGAGTGCAGACGTAATACTGCCTTAAAATGTGTTTAGATTAAGTATTGCCACTATTTTAGGCACTTCAATGGCATTGCTTACTGTGGCTCATTTCAGTGGTGTACTACTTCCTTTTTTTGTTTTTGTTTGATTTTTTTTAGCATGATGTCTTTTTTTCTTGAACTTGTGTGCACAGACTCTGTTTTATGCCACAAGTGACACACAGTCAGTGAGGAAGAGTTGGACTAAAAAGAGCAATAATTACCAGGTAGAAATTGTCCTCGACTGAGACTTTTAAGGTGCTAGATGAAATAGAAAGCATGGGTGTGCTATTCTGAGACAAAACCTTTGGAAAGATTCAGTCACTGCTGGAAAAGGAAACAAATGTACCTCTTTGACCTAAAACGGTTTGGAAAGTGTTACGAAAAAATACCATGCCAACTCATCAAATGAAATAGTCATGTTGTATTTTGCTGCTGTGATATGTTAAAGATTTGATGAGACTTAAATGTGGCATGAAAATGTTGAATTGAGTGACTGCAGAGATAAAAGAGGCACTATCTAAAACACTTTAATGGTGCCAATTAGCCGTGCTGAAATCATTTTCTGTAAAAAAAAAAAACTCAACAAGCCCTTTCAGGGTCTAGGTATGAAAATGCCAGACCAAACCGTGGAGCTACACTCAGACACGGACTGTATTGTTAAATCCCTCCGTCCCGGCTCTGCAGGCAGCCGTGCAGCCTCTTTGTTTATTCATGCGTCTCTGCAGCTCATCCCTCACAGGAGCAGATGTGACAGAACATGCATTAAAGTGTTTTTTTTTTAAGATTGCTCTTCTTTTCTTCCATACAGCTTTGTATGGAGAACATAGAAGAGGGGGGCTGTGCAGGGGCTGTGCTAAAAGCCAATCAACCTATTTGGTGCCATCTGTCTCCACTTCAAAAACAAACAAAAATAAGACTCCCAAAAAAGGAAAAGTTTCCATGTTGAGTTTGTTTTACTGCAGTGTCCTTTGATACAAACATGTAGGTATTCAGCTGTCACATAAAGGGAAGTGGTGTTCACAAGAAGCCAGCCATTATAACTTCTCGCACTGCTGCTGCAACCTTAAATATAACTCTATGTTTTCAAAGCTTTACTTATTTTCTTACCATAGAAAAAAAAGTACAACCAAATCAGGAATCAACCTTGAGTTCGCTAACAGCAAATCAACAAATCAACTGAAGCTTTCTTCATTTTCTCTGTCATCTTCCAAATGTCCACACTGGGCCACAAACATAAAAAAAGAGTTCTTGTACTTTCTGTTTTGGCCTTTTGTCCACACTAAGCCTGTGACTGAAATTGGTTCTAAAATCTAGTAGAGACATTATTGAATGCTGAGCCTCATCAAAGTCTCTCTAAAGGCTAAGATATAGTCTTGGCAGAGGACAACACACAGGGTTTAGAGCCTCATTAGGTCTGCACCGACTTTGCCTTTCTGTAATCAATTAACTAATTTTCAATTCACATCTTTTGTGTACTTCCTCAGCTGCTTGCTATAGTGCCACCTGTTATGTTGGCATATTAAAACCGTGCGTGTGTGGATGGAAAATTCCTTCTCTGTTTGGAAAACATGGGGTTTAGTCCTAAAATGAACAATGTCATCTGGCTTAGTGTGGATGCACTGCTTAAATCCATTTTCACAGTGGGATTCACCTTGGGATGAGACACCCAAAATTAGCCCTGACCGGCCCACTATGTCACACACACACACTTCCTTTATCCATAGAGCAGACCTCAGCAATCGGCCCTTTGAATTGAATACTGGCATAAAGTCATTCAGTCAGCACAAAACTCCCCAGTTCACAGGCGGCGCTCTGTCTCTCACCATCAACTCTCTACACCCTGCTCTGATTTTCAAAGCAGACCCCTGGAGAAGGCCCCTCACACCTACGGTAGGCTGCCTCTGTCGCTCTTTTCTTTTTGTACTGGGGAGACAACAGTTTGAGCCAAACTGAGATTAAGGCCAGGATGCAATCAATGTTTCAACTTGAATCATGCTGAACTTCAGGTTGCTCAACTCTGGAAAAAAAAGGAGAAAAAAAAGTTTTGTTCTGACTCTGTTTCAGGCAAAAAAAAAAAAAAAATAGGAACCTGCAGGGTATAGAGTGCTGGCTGAAATTTAGGAGTAGCAGATAGAATAAAACATATTTTTTAAATCTTGTGGTTCAGCAGTTGGAAATTTGTTTCTCCAAGGTGATGGATGCTTCCAAAGAGTGCAGCACTGTCAGTTGTTTGAGAAAGAGTTGGGGTTTGAGGAAATCTTTGTATATGGTCTAATTGTAAAACTTGTACATTTTATTTATATTGATTTTGTTTGTTTTTTTTACACATATTACTCAGTAGAGAGCTCTGGATACATTGAAAATGCACTATATTTTTCTATTTCACAGATGAACTATTGTCACCCACAAGATTTCAGTTGTACATAATTTGTTCATTTAGGACCAAAGACAGCTAATAGGACTCCCATCTTTCCTTTGACTGTTTTGATTTTGCCTTCTAGTTTATTGTACAGTAATATAAATGTTGATTCATTATTTATTTTTCTGTGATCAGAGTACTGAGAATATTCACTGGTCAAAAGTATTTTCCCCAAAAGCAGAACTGTAAGATCATTTAATTAGACAGTTTCTTGTTACATAGACAATTCTTTTTGCTTTGTAACCTTTGTAATAGACTGTACATATATTTTTGGAAATATAATACAATCTATATAATTTTCAAGTGTCCTTTGTAGTGTTTTTTTTTTCTTTATTAGTTGTTTATCATATCCTGTGTTGTATTTTTTTTTTTTTTTTGCCATTTTTAGTTAGGAAACATTTAACATCATTTTTTATTGTATTGTATTTAACATCATTCTTATCCCATCTTAAAGTGGGCCTTGGCGCAGCTCTCCTCTTAATACTCTGGCTAGGACACAGTGTTTTAGGTCTCTTCTGCCTTCCATCAAACTTCCTGTCACAAAATTTTCTTTTAAAGCCAGAGCTGTTAGCCTGAAAGGACAATATTGGGAATATCTGTTGTCATCGATATACACAGAGAGAGTATAAAACTTTTTTTTTTTAAACTCACCGTAGAGAACCTTAAAAAGGTTTAAAGCTAATATTTAATCTAATAATAAGAGAAAGTGTGTGTTTTGGCTTTGAAAATGTCACATGGTTCCTGTACTTACAGAGTTTCCAAGCATCAAAAATACTGGGAACAACAAAGCAACTTAAAAGTGCCAACTTTCAACACTTCAGTACTTCACAGGCCTTTAACTTGACTTCATTAGATTTTCCAAAGTTATTGTTAAAAAATATCTGCTGATTTTTAGGGGTTCGGGTAGGGGGCACTCACCAGTTTTCTACAGAATATACAGAAAGACTTGTCTTCTCTGAACTTTTTGTGAAGTTATGTTGTAGTATGAAAGTATGAGATTAACTGTGCAAAAGTAAATCACTTAAGTGCAGCAGATGATGAACCTTTCCAGTCCTGCTTTAGAATAACATTCCTACACAGGTCTTGTCCAGCACATTACATGCTGAGTCTAAACACAAACTTTTTTTTCCTTCTGTGATGTTGCTAAAAAGGCTATAGGGTACAGCTGGTTACAGGCTTTACTTCGCCCTGCTTTGCTACTGTAACCCTCCTGACAGACACATGAGCTTTCCAAAACTCCAGATTCCATCCAAAGGTATCTGTCTTTTTGATAATTCTAACTATAATATAATGTTCATATTTCTCTTTGGAGTAGGACAAAGGTAAGGGTATAGTTATGAAATATCATCCAAAATTCCATCCTTCCAGAGACTTCTGCTCCTATGCCACCAACAACCAAATGAAAGAAATCAATAAAACATGTTTTTATTATAAAAACTCACAAAGAAAGCGTAATATAACACTCTCAACTGCACATGCGACCAAATCAATTAAATGTGGACAATAGGTCAGTCTCTCTCAATTAGCAACAAATTTAATAACTGATCAGCATTTTGGTTTAGTTTGCCTCACCTGATTAGAGGAGGATGAATATTACTTCAAATGCATCAACACCCTCTATCAGAATGCTTGAGGCACATGCCAAGGAGTCCCTGCAATATTACTCTCTAGCTTGTCAGTTAAATAAAGACCTACACTGACTTTTAATTTACTTGAAAACTTTTATTTTAGTTTTGTCTGTTCTAATTGGACAAGTAAAAAAAACAACAAAATAAACAAACCAAAAAACAACAACAACATTGTACGGTTTTTACTACACTAACTACCTTTAACTTAGTAAACTCCCACCGTAAGGGTGTGTTTTAACTGATGAGACTGTGTCGCACTCAGGCTCAGACATCTGACTACAGCTTTTACCAGTTTTATTTTCACAAACATAAACTAACGCCAGTACAGTAACCGTGCCTTTACCAGAAGCCAGTTATCAACTGAAAGACACAAAATAAAACAACCATACAACATTAATAAAGCAAGCCTATTAATGACAGTACAGTTCAAATACAGTCATATTTATAACTTTAACACGTTATTTAGTCAACACAGAAACTCACCAGCTCGGCCTCATCAGTCACAGCAGCGATATCAATGAAAAAGAAGATTCGGCCGGTAGGATCTATAAGCAGCTGTTAACATATAACGTCCCAGACTTACATAAATCACTCCGTCTTAAATAAAATTGTCATTTAAAGCAAACACGGGGGGTCTGGATGATAATAGATCAGAACAAACAAATTGGCATGTTAAAAAATATGGGAAAAACCACACAAACATACAGTTACATTGTAACCTTGATTCTCTGAGTGAAAAACTATCTTTCCACTCCGTTACATATTCCATATGTACAGGGTATGACCCCCCCCCCCCCCCCCCCCCCCCCCCCCCCCTACCCCCGCCCCCCCCCCCCCCCCCCCCCCCCCCCCCCCCCCCCCACCCCCCCCCCCGCCCCCCCGC
>VUQR01036899.1:34233-52140 GCA_015108515.1 Hemichromis elongatus
GTGAAAAACTGTGCAAAGGTGTGAAAAACGACTCAAAACGATAGTGTGGACGCGGATCGTTTTTCCAGGAAAGCTCCGTTTTTAAAAAGATCCGGACTAGTGTGGACGTAGCCTAAGACACTTTAGGCTAGCCCGGCCACACCCAACAGCTTATTTATAAAACAGCTGTGCAAACGTGACACCAGTGATAGTTTGATCAGAACGCGTCTCAGAGCGGCCTGAAGGAACCCAACTGAGCAGCCACAAAAGTGCAGCCTGCAAGTCGCTAGGCTGACCATCAGAAAGCATAGCTCACCAAGCTACCCGTTAGGGCCCCGCTGGCCGCATAAACCTGCAACACACAGGCAAAACCCCAGACAGAATCGGTGCTGCAGACTGGAAAACTCTCACTCGCCAGCTGACGTGGGAAAACATCCTGCAGCAGCAGGCCAAGCTAAGGATACCACCTATCCATCCCCAGTGCTGGGAAGCTGCCATGCGCTGTCTGCAGACAGGGGAGGGAGCTAGCAGCCTAGCCTTGCGAAAAGTGGAGGGCCAAGCCTAGGGACGACCCTAAGTTCCGCTACCAGCGCCGAGCAGACACTACGCGCTGTCCGCAGACAGGGAAGTAGCAAGAGTGACACTTGTAACACCCAGACCACTGAGTCACCGAGTGGGTTTACTCTGGCCACGTAAACCTGTGACACACAGGCAACACGCCAGACAGGGAGCCACTGCTGCAGGCTCGAGAACTCACTCACCAGCTGATGTATCAGCGAGGTCCGACTGGTGGGTAACACGGCGAACTTCAAGGAATATGCCAGAAGAACACAGCTTGCAGCTGCAGCTTAGCCACTGAATTGGAGAGCCGAGCTAGGCACGCGACCTGAAGGTCCATCCTGAGAGCAGAACTACTGCCCTGCGCTGTCCGCAGACATGGGAGGTGGCTGGAGGCACTACTTCTTCATACGGCCTCCAGCTGGGGCCTGAGATCCCCAGGGTCCGAAGCTGGAACTCCAGAAGGAGACTGAGCAAGGAAGTGTAGCTCACCACCAACTGGAACCCCCTCTGGCCACGCAAACCCACGATAGCTCACATAGAGAGGGGGTGCTGCAGGATGCAGAACTCTCACTCGCTGGCTGATGTATAGCGTCACAGAAACAGCCATACCCTGTACATATGGAATATGTAACGGTGTGGAGAGATAGTCTCGATATGATAGAGCACCCCATTTTTGTAGTTGTACTAAAAATCTTAGAAACATGGTGTCTGCCCAGATGCTTTAGATGGCATTACCTTGGCGTCCAGGACATTTCAAGGAATCTGGAAGTCCTTTTTGGCCAGGTTATGTCCTTTACCATGCACAATAAACAAATGCACCAAGCATAAAGTTCAAGTCTGCTGCTCCTGCCAAACCCTGGACTGTCGTCCAAGGGGATAGGAGACGGGGAAGAAAATCATCCTGGACTTCTTGGTAAGTGGCTGCATATCACAAAAGTCATTGCACATGCAGGAGCTCCAGAAACACCAATCAGAGCTACTCAAAAGAGACTTTGAACACTTATTCTGCTCAGTAAAGAGACCTGTGGATCATATTTCCGTGTCTGGTACCATCCCCCTTCTTCTGCCATAGTGTTGGGTGTTTTAGCAGGTTTTTGTAACTGCACACCTGGCTCTCATCAGCCTGGGCTACCCACAATGTCTCCTTCATCATCAATTTCAGTCTGTTATGGGAACACAGTCAACTAATCAGATACGGCAGTATACATCCAAAATAACTTGGAACAAAACTTCTTTCCACAAATATGTCCTATGTCATTTTCCACTCTGGTACTCTGGTTTTATTGCACCATGTTCATTCGCTCATGAGCTGCTGTAACATGAATCAAATGGCTGAATTGCCACCTCAGCATGTAGTCAAGTTCAATAGTCTTGTTAACGACCTACTAATTGTATTCAGGTTTGTTGCATCATGGACACATGGGAAAGTTTCAGGACCGTGGCCCCCGAGGACTGGACTGGACTAAAGAGTAGAAGTTTGTATGTTTTATTAGCATTTCTAGATCTGCACAAATACAAATGTAATCAGGGGTTCCTCAAGGAGATAGTAAGATAGATATAATAAGCTGTATTGATGACATTAACTGCTGGATGTCACATAGTCACGTAGCATGTAAGCACAATGATGCAGGCATTCATGAAGTGACACCATGACATGACATCAACATGTTTCAATGGTAAATTAACTTGTTCTTATACAGTATAATACTTTTCCCACTCACACACTTTATACAACATGGCTTATTCACCCTCATACAAACCCTTTTCTCTGCATCTGACTGCTTTCTATCTGACACTCCTATAAACACATGGAGAGAAACTTGGACTTCTGTATTTTGCCTAAAGATACTTGAGATGCAGATTGAAGCAGCCAGGGATGAAAACACCAACCTTCTAATTAACAGATGACCTGCTCTACCTCCTGAGCCACAGCCACCCCATTTTAGTTGTCTAGTTTACACTTACCAGTGAGATTTGTGTGTGTAAGCTGGGTTGAGAAACAGTGTGGACACACTTGCAAACTTGTTTGTATATGCATAC
This sequence comes from Hemichromis elongatus, assembly GCA_015108515.1. Classification (NCBI taxonomy): domain Eukaryota; kingdom Metazoa; phylum Chordata; class Actinopteri; order Cichliformes; family Cichlidae; genus Hemichromis; species Hemichromis elongatus. The sequence continues at coordinate 36,814 of VUQR01036899.1, forward strand.
ATGATAAGACCGAAAACGTTCTCCAAACATTGCTGAAAATGTCTCTGTTTTGTATCATAATCTTTCATATATTCCAGTTCTTTAAAAGAGATTGAATGGATTTCTTCTGATCACATCTTCAGCAGTTCAATTATTTATTTTGTTAAGTCCAGTAGTGGCTCACCATGCTGTCTCCAAGCCTGCTCGCTTGTGTCTGTGAGGTACAAGTTTGAATTTCATATGATTTGAGCATGCCTCTTTGTGTTATTCTGTGAGGCTGTGTCTCAGTTCCCATGAGCGTTCAGTGTTTAGGTCATTTTTAGAAATGTGGAGGGAAGTAAATCTAAAGATGAATATTTCAGGGGATCAAACACGTATTCATAAAATGTGTTTGAAATGAGAGTCACTTGCCCCACTTTTCTCATTTTTTAGTTTCTTCTTTCTAAAACTTTAAGAAGCAGTTTAATGGCTGATAAGCTACAGCTTGGGTGAAGTCAATTTGGATCTTTCTTGTAAGTTAACAATGCCATAAAATAATGTACAACAAGAAACAGATTCAAACAACCAAAAAAGCTAAGAAATGGGGAATGGCACTAACTAAAGAAACCATATGCTCATAGTGATTGTGACATTGGTGTGGGGTGGTGAACACTCCCACTGGTGTGCTGAGTCTGGCGCTTTATGAGGGGGAGGGATGAGTTCCACTCAGATAATAGTCAACCCAATAATGCATGATATATTGAATCTTTATATTTCAGAGTACAAAATGTCTTTATCTACATTTCTCAATACACTGACATACTGCCATAAAGAAATGGAGGAAACTGGCAGACAGCCAGACAAAGATAAGACCGTAAGAAATCTTCTGTATTTGGCAATTCTGCAATATTCCTGAGCTCTGCTTCATCATTATTACAGTATCTGACATTTTGCATCTAATATAGAAGTCAAACGTGGCTATGGTGATGAATGGTGTTAAACTGTATAAATTGATTAGAGGATGAAAGTGCAGGTCTGCCTTATGGTTTACCTGCCAGACTCCACAAGGAAAATACATCACAAACCATTTGCAAAACATAAGCTTTTCTTTTCAGTTTAGGTGTAGCCTATGGGGAAATATTATGTGGTATTTACAGATGCAACAACATAGACTTCTCGTGCTTAATATGCTGCTCTTTTCTGGAAGAAAAATGGAGGTAATTTCTGGGAAAGGTGCCTTGTTTCCTAAAAAAAAAAGTGAGTGTTTCATCAAAGTTTATTCATGACCTTAGCACTAGGAAAAGATCAGTCCATTCTCATTATGTTCATTTGTACTATGTAGAAAGTGATTTTGGTGATCAGACCAAATTTCAAATACTTTTTGCACTTTTCACATAAGAAAAATACATCCTTACCATCTGGTAAGAGCATAAGAGCAATCATATACAGAAATAAGAATTGTCACGGTGTCATAGTATAGCACAAATACATGTAGTGCACATAGTAAAATAAAACAAAACAGCAAATCAAAATAATATGAACCTAGATTGTGCAAAACCCAAATATGCTTGAAACGCAAGCACATTTGGGTTTTGCAGCAAGACAGAGATCCAAAACAAAGCAGCAAGTTTCTGAATCGCCCAAAAAACAAAACAAAACAAAAACAAGCATCAAAAAACAACATAAATGTTTTGGAGAGGCCTAGTCAAAGTCTGGACTTAGATGAGATTGTGATTCTTTACCCCAATCAGGCCATTCATGCTCAAAAACCTCTGTGTGGCTGAATGAAAACAATTCTTTAAAGAAGAATGAGCTAAAATTGCTGCACAACAACATGCAGTTTATAGCACAGCCAGTTTTACACTTTACTGGGCAAATACCATTTTTGGTCACATGGCCAGGAAGGTTTGAATAACTTTTTTTCCCTCAAAAAATTAAATCATTATTTAAAAACTGCATTTTGCATTTACTCATGTTATCGTTGCCTAATATTAAATATTAAAAATATGTATTGTTTGATGATCTGTGTGACAAATATGCAATAAACTTAGAAATCAGGAGTACTCTTTATGGCACTCTAAGATACACTGAATAAAGAGCTACTCAGGTCAAAAAATAATCTGAGAAACAAACGTACTGTCTCATTTGAATCTTCTTTCTGGTTTTATCATTTAAAGCAGAGGGTTTCAAACTCATGGCCTGGGGACCACTTGCGGCCCACATCTCTTCTACTGGCGGCCCATATATTGAGATGAAGAAATATAATGCAATTTGGCCTTTGAAGTTACTTTTTTTGTTAAGGAGGATTTGTTTGTTGTTGAGTGAATGTTAAAATAAGTTCTTTAAAAAGCAAAAAATGATTTAATATAAAGGCAATATGAGCAGAGAGTACAAACATGCTGAGGGATTTGTTTTGATAGTTCACCACGTTATTTGTAAAGAAAACAATTTTCACTAGCAGTTAAAAACTACCAGGTTTCTGGCCAGAAAGAAAGTGCCAATTTGTTTAATTGGTAGTTCAATGAAAGGCTTCAGTTAGTTAAGAGTGAGAAGAAAATTGCATTCACATCTGCAGTTTTGTCTTGTATTTGAAATAAAAAAACAAAACAAAAACACTACATTATCGAAAATATTTGTGGGTGTTTTCTCGTTTGTTTGTTTGTTTGTTTGTTTGTGTGTCTTGAACGCTAAAGTGGCCCACCATTGAGAAGACAGTGCCAGCAGGTACCCACAGCTCATTTAAAGGGTAATTGAACTGAAATTAACAAAAAACTGAGTGAATAATGAGCATTGGAGTCACATCATCAAATACAATTTTCCAAAAAGAATGTGCAAGTTACCACAAAAGCTGTGAAATTCTCTCTAATAAATAGAAAATTGATATATTTTTATGTCTGGACAAACAATACTGTACCCATCATTTAGTAAAAAGTCCCTGGTTTTTGAGATTAACCAATTATTTTATTTATTTATTCTTATTTTTTAAAGTGGAATTGGAATCAGCTTATTCTTCTTTTTTAATTAATGAGATGCTACCAATTAAATCCATAGCTTGAGTTTAATGCCTTTTTGACTATATGCTGCCATGACAAATAGGAACAATGTTCATTGGCAAGTTTCCTGTTTCAGGACCAAGTATTCTTTTAAAATGTTTTCATTTTCAGAAGTTAAAATTAATTTCTCTTAAATTATTTCAGTTGCAAGGCACATTTTTCTATTTTGAATTTGGTAAAGAATTGATTAGTGTATATATTTACATTTGTGATAATAATCATGTAAATAAAGTCTTTGCGTATGAATCTATGGTAACACAATAGTTTCCCACAAGTGAATTTCCCTAAAGTAAATCGTTTTTTCCATAACTGATAATAAGTACACCACGAGTTGATGACATTTGATTGTATTGAGTTAAATGTTGCTGCAAATCTGACCATCTTACCTTAAATAACATTAAGTGTGCATCCAACTTTTCTACTGAAAAAAAGAGAAGAGAACCCCCCTGATCCTGATTAAGTGTTGCAGTTGGAGTCAGATTAATTAAATGTCTGCATTGAGAGTGTCTCAAGACAGTTTTGGCTGATTGAGAGTGGCCTAGCCCTGTGGATTCATGGAGTTCTTTTTTATAACCAGGGCTATGGCACCTTCCTGCATTAAGTAGGGAGGCAGTAAAATATGGCTCCTCCAGCCGTGGGCAGCAATCCCCTAGGTAGGCGATCAGTTTCACAGGCTGGCAAATGCCTTTGTGGGAAAGGTTGATGGATTTGGCAGATACAATAGTTTCTTCAAAGACACAGTGGAGCAGAATGAGTGATGGTGCTACTGCCATTAGCTCACTGTTTGCTGAGAGTAGCTTAGCTCTTTTTCCTGCTCAAAACCTTGTCTCAAATGCTTCCTTAGTCATAAGAGATCACCACTACAACCATTACAAAGGAGATACTTTCTGTCCAGCTTTATAAAGGCTTATTCTTAAAAAATAAAATAAAAACAAGGAAACTTTCATTTCATGTGTGGAAACTAAAGTTTCTTTTTGTTGCAGGTCACTCAAGCAACACTAAAAGGAGTCACATGAAATAAAGAGAATGTGTTTTAGAAGAGAAATAGCACCACAAAATAACAGTATTCAGGGGCTCTTAAGGCAAAGACATTAGTGCAAATTAGCAGTGAAACCAATTGAACATTAAGTCTAGATGTTTTGTCAGCATGTACAGCATTTTTTTCTTTCTAACAGCTTGCATGGCAGCAGTCTGTATTAATGATCTGATTTAATGACTGACTGACTATACTAGTAGCATGGAGCAATATTTGGAAAAGTTCAACAGATTAACTTCAATGGCAGTAAGACACTGACATTTGGAAAAAATAAATTGTTTTGCTGTTCATATATCCAGTGTAATTAAGGGTGCTCTGTGTTTGGTTGATTTTAACCTAATGTGGGGATGAATCAAATAATTCCTGAGAAGGTATTTCTCAAATATTCTAACAGCCTCTTTTGGTAAATAATCATGTAATATGTTTCTTTATGCCTAAAAAAAAAGACTCTGATATAACAAACTGAACTTTGCTGCTTCATTTCTGTCACAATCCGGCTCAGCTAGGGGACAGGGGAGGGAACATAAATGAGCCCAGACACGGAGGGGTTAGATTAAAACAAATCCGAGGTTTTTTATCACAACAGAAAACCGTTAGTGGAAGGACTCACTAGGCAATTTTAACCAACTGAAAAACAGCTCTAAACACTCAAAAATAACACATGACTACTACTCATAAGGACAGCAACTCAAAAACAGCGGTTCAAATGCAGAGGTGCAGATGCAGGAGGGACAGGCACCACAGTCTGTTTAAAATACAGAGTCCCCCGCAAGTGAAGAATCCTCAGCACCTCTTATACGCGCAGGTAAACGCAGTTAGCCACGTCATTGGTCCGCTGCACCCGAGGATCTCGCAGCAGCCAATGGAGTGTGTGGACTGGCACATTCCGATCTGCATAAAGTTGGGCGGGCAAGGGTCCCCAGGCAGCCAACTTTATGTGAGTCGCAGGACTCTTGAAACTCCATACAGGAAGGCGGGCCCACTTGAGGCCAGAGGCCGTAACAATTCCACATTGTCCATTTTAGCTGTTCAGAGCCTTAAAACCCTAAAGGCTCCAATTTTAGTGGCGATAAGTAGTGAAATAATATGTGTGAACCATATCTGAAAAATTGGAGTTGGAGTATTAGTTTTAATCTATTTCTGGTTCTTTGAGCAATAAATGCATATTACAAACCATTAAAGGAATTAGCATGCAAGTATTCTTACTTAAGCTCATTCCCAGGTAAACATAATATGACAACATTGGCACTAGCATTAAGTGCCAGTGTCACTACTGCTAGTCAAGGGCAAGACCTGTAAAGTGGTCCGTCTTAATCAGAAAAAGTGTCATAAACTGCTCAAAAAACAGCTTTATTCCTGAAAACAATGAAACCGACAATAACTAAACTGGGTATGCAAAATAAATTATAAGGCAGGCAAGGCTGGCGGACACGACACACAGTGGGGAATGATGGAGATTACAACATGAGACAGAGGGAGAAGCTGACATAAATACACAGAGGGATAACCAGGAAGTGAGAACACACAGGAAACACAGCTGACATGAATAACCAACCCGAGATGGGGAAAGTAAGAATGAACAGAATGAACAAGGAAACACGAGACCTTCACAGGGCAGAGGCAGACGAGAGGGAGCGAGGGAACACGAGGGAGAGATAGAGGAGACATGACAGGCTGGGCAACATAGAATGGAACACAAAGATGGTATCGATATTTCTAGCTTATTTTAGGAGTTATAAATGTGTTAGATAAAAGGTAAAATACTATAGAGACACACTGACACTACCCTGAAGAATAAAGGCCTGAGTGTGTGTGTAGTTCTGTAGAGGAGAGGAATTTATTGACACTGGGGGTCTGCCTGTCATAAAAGGAAAAAGGAAGTCACAGTTAGGGGATGCTAAGCCTGCATGGAGTAGATAGAAAAGAGAGGAGAAGTCTGTTACCCTTGTCCCTGAATGTAATAGAGGCTCAAAACTGTCACAACTTAGTAGTAGGTTTGCAGGAGACCCTTCCCCATGCTTAGCTGTAAAAGTAAAACAACAAGAGGCCAGTGGCCCAGTGGAAACTGCCAAATAGAAGTAGAGTGGGGGTCTCAGTGCTGGTGATCTGATAATCATGTTTTGTTGAGGAGTGTGTTTGTAACTTCAGGTATGGTCTGGAGGGGAGATGGACTTTAATGACAGGGAGGAAGTCACGTACGCAGAGGGACATGCACATGCTAGCACAGGCTAGCACATCCACACACCTGGACATGACAAAGACAATAAAGACAGACACACAAAGAGTGAGTACACAATAGAAAATATTAAATAATAAAGGTACTAAACAGGGAATTTAAGAAACGCAGAACAGGAAAACTAAGGCTACTAATGAACTAGAAAATAACCCATAATACAAAATACCACAAGAATACAAGAAACACAAAGGCTACGTTCAGACTGCAGGTCTTACTGCTCAATTCCGATTTTTTGATCAAATCCGATGTTTTTGTGTGGTTGTTCACACTACAAATAAAATGTGACAGCAAACGTGCTCTAGTGTGAACGTTCACGGCCCTGAATGTGGTCCACATGCGCAAAAGAAGACGTCACACACAACGCGCTCTGTTTACGGAAGTAAAAATGACGAACACAGCCCGGTTACGATACGACCCTTCAAATTTAGCTTGAATAGAATTGTTTCCCCTTATACTAATCAAATCCAAAACTTCAGTATCTGTCCATTGACTCGCTCCGTCTCCAGTTTCCGCCGCCATGTTCTCTCATTTGTCTTCTCCGGTGCTGATAATCGGCGTCTATCTTGTGTCAGTGACGTAAAAGACGGATTTAATGTGACACGACCGTTCAAACAGCAGTCGCTTTCTAAAACATGTACCGATACATACGAAAGTGACCCAGATCAGATTTGAAAATATGGGATTTGTGCTGTTCACACTGTCATACCATGATCGGATATGGGTCGCATAGGGGCAAAAAAGTCAGATTTGATGTGCTTTCACCTGTCGTGTGAACATAGCCAAAATGCTGGGCCAAAAGGACCCAGAATCATGACAAAACACTTCATGATGGTGGCCTGATGTCTTGTCGATCCCATGCTAATTGGCCAGCAAAAGCCCAATTGGCACTTGCCATACTATACAAGCATTGTCAGAAACATCATTGGTACCCTGTGCATTTCACACAAGAGAGCAGGTTCATGCTGAACACGTGACAGAAACAATAGGATCTTAGGAATATTATGTTGCCATTTAGTCATTTAGCATGATCAGTTTGGTAACGGGTCAGTGATGGTCTGGGAGGCATATCCAGGAGGGATACAGCATCATGAATTATGTTTAGCAAGGAAAGCACTAAAAGTGATGCTCAAAAGAGGAAGAGAGAAAGCACTTAGGAAGAGGATACTGCAACAAATTGGACTATATGGCCATGACAAAATAAGGAAATTCACATATGTCAGTTAAAAAGTATTTATTTTAAATGGAAGAAACAAAAATAGACTAACCACACTTTCTTAATTAAGTAAGTACACTCAGTGAGTGCATGAGTGAAGAAATGTGTATACAATGCTGTTATTTTTAGAAAACCCAAACCAAAGTCCAAAGCATGTCTCAGGAAGGAGAGTCAGACATGCAACTGAGTTCTGAGGGCTTTCATAAAGCACTAGCACAGTGAGCCACACCACATGTCAAATGCCTGTCACACAGCAGTTTGAAAGGAAAGCAGGGCAGAGTGGGCCATCACGCTGTATGGCTGCGGTTTGGGGAAAGCTTCAGATGGGACTGGCAACAGCTTCTGGGCCAGGCAGATCCCTAAGTAGAAATGATATCTGAATGAATAGAAAAGGATGGGTGAAAAGGTGGGGGGGTTACACAAAAATGAGAACAAACAGCATGTCCTCACAAACTAAGGTTAATTATGGAGTTCCACAGAGTTTTGTGTTGGGACCAATTCTGTTTACATTATACATGCTTCCCCAAGAGAGTATCTCCAGAAGGCAAAGCATACATTTTCACTGCTATGCAAATGGCACCTAATGTTTTCTGTCCATGAAGCCAGATAACACACACTAATTAGTTAAACTGCAGGAATGCCTAAAAATATAGAGAGCTTCAAATTCAGCTAAAACTAAGGTTATTGTACTCGGCCCTGAAAATCTTAGAAAAATGGTATCTAACTGGATTTTTACTCTGGAGACCTCAGCCTCCAATAACACTTTGAAGAACCTTGGAGTCATTTGACCAAGATATATTCTTCAATGCACATATTAAACAGATATATAGGACTGCTTTCTTCCATTTGCGCAACATCTATAAAATTAGAAATATCCTGTCTCAGAATGACACTGAAAAACTAGTTCATGCATGTATTACATCTAGGCTGGACTACTGTAATTCATTATTATCAGGATGTCCAAAAAACTCTCTGAAAAGCCTTCAATTAATCCAAAACACTGCAGGAAGAGTACTGAGAGGGACTAGAAAGAGAGAGCAGATTTCAACACTTCAACACTGTGTCAAGTGTACAAAGTGCAGATGTTTCGAAACACTGCTCCAAAGTGTGGTTCAAAACATCCAATTCAAGTGACCATGGTTAATTGAGGTTCTGACACAATTCACTCCAATTTTGGCATGTGGCTTACCTGCTGCTTCTAGACCGATGTGGTGGCAGGATTCCCATTTTGGACAGACCAGAGTAAATTGGGCTTGGCCTTATAATGAATGTTTTTGAACTACACTTGCACATTACACTCATTATCATTTTTGCTGTGGACTGTAGAGATCAGTAAAGGCTTTTCATTAATATAAACACGTGAGATACCATGTGTACTTAGATAAATACTGTCATATATAGAGAAAAATAGTCAAGATACAATCTATCTTGTTTATTTAAATACCTACGCTTGTCAGAGGAAATCACTTCTCACAGACCTTCGGGATGGAGTCGTTGTTCAAATGGATTGGCCCTGGCCATATAGGCCCACACACAAACACCACGGCAGCTTCTAGCTTTCTCTGACAGTTTGTAGAACAAATCCAATGTTGTTAACTGCCAGAAAGCTTAAAAGTCGACCAAACACATCCAAATTTGAGGCTTTTTTCCAAGGCTAGTGTTTTGCAAGCTACCTCGTAAAACACTTTTCTGTGCCACGTTTTTTTGATTGTTTTTAATATTTTTTTTTGGCCATATCCAAAGTAGATAGTAGGTGTCACTGTAGAGATGGGTTTAAATTTTTTGTCCAAAACTCAATACTGTTCCAGCACAGTTGTGCCACACGTGGTGTGGGCTTTGCTGGACCACTTGTGTCAAAGTTACGTTAGTTGCAGCTGTTATGCGTTGTTTTCACTCTTTGCTCTCCTCCACTAACAGCTGTTACAAGCCTACATTAGTTAGGGTTTTGGTTGTTTTTTCAAAAACTGGTTTCAGCATTTATTTTACCTCACTCTATTTAGTGGCATCAGTAAAACTCAAATTTTCTTTTTCTAAGTAACAAGTAAAGTAGGGGATTACTATTGCAAAAAAAGTAATTAGATTACTGTTACTTTCTGTAAAATGTGACAAAAACATTAGAATTCACTGTACACTCTGCGTGGAAAGAAAATGTCTTTCTACAGCAAAAAATGCACCTTCAAATCTGAGCAAGCATCAAGCACGCTGCCACGGGAATGTAAAATTTACAGAGAAACCCCCCAGTTCCTCCATTGACATGACCACTGTGGCACCGGGCAAACCTCCACCGGCTCCACTCCTGCTAAACAGGTGACAATAGATTTAAGAGTGACAAAACTTAGTACCGCTCAATCTTTGATTCTGTTTATTTTTTGCTGTTTTACTTGCATCTATTTCAAAGAGTTAGGGCAAACACAAAAAATATTTTATTTTATACTCTGGAATATGTAGAAAATAGGTTTAAACATTACACACATTTCTTCAAGTCAAAGACTGTTGTATAGAATTCCATTTTTGCTTGAAGAAGTAATCATTAATTAATAACTGATTACTTTTTTCAAGTAACTTGACCAACACTGGCTGTGGAATGTGTATATGTATATGTGCTGTTTTTATCTTTATAAATTTAACACAGCAGAAGACTTAAAGAAATATACTGTGTGTTGATTCTAAGCATTCTAAGCAACTCACAATAATTCTAAGAAATTATTGTGAGTTGTGGCTCCTTTCCACATGCTGAGACACACAGATCTTAGGGTTCCCCCACTTGCTAAATCCCAATGTAATCCTTGACTGTACTCATTTTAGTATTTAGGCATGGAGACAAAGTCACCCTGTACAATGTATACAACAGAAAAGAAAAAAAATAACAGATTCAAACTCAGTACATTGATTAGAATTAGTACATTAGAATACAAATACTTGAATCTAAATTCCAATATTATTTTATTTTTTTATTAATATAACACAAGGTTTGGTTACCTTTGTACAAAAATGGTTATCAGAACGCCCTTCAACAAGTGACTTCTTACTTCCTTATTTTTCTCTTTTTTTTCTGATGTACTTCACTTTTACTTGAGTAAAAAAGTTGTTTCTGTACTCCAACTTTTTTTGGAGTATTTTTTAACGTGGATATCGGTTCTTATACTTAAAAAAAAGAAAGTATTTCCTTTTGCCACAACAGGCTAGAATACACGAGTAAATAAAAATGATGCACATTTAGGGGATGGAGTTTGATGGAGAGGGGTGGCCCATAGGATGATTGTCTCCACGCTAGTACCAATGAGGCTTCCTGATGAGGGTTATACTACTCCTAGCACTGCAAGAAGGGGTGAGCCATTCACCCTTTGTTTCAGAAAGGTGAATTAATATAGTAAATAATCTTATGTATATAATATAATATAGCAGCTGAAAAGACTTAAAAGGAGGAGTCTGTGAGTGCTTCCCTCTACCTCAGAGTAAGTGCTCACAACAAACAGCTATGATATATAGTCTACATGTCTCCTAATGACCTTGATGTGGTATATTGCAACTAGCTTCCTGAATGTGCTTGCACATATAGTATGGTAGATAAAGCTAAAGAGGTCATCCCCAGCCTTGTAACTAGATTAACAGGCAGCTCGTGTGGATTAGGCTTGGGAAACAAAGATGTGGTGAGGTGTGAGTTATATTTTACCTTGACCTGTACGACCTGTAATAGTGGCAGGTGATGATGTCACTCTTAACATAAACTGTGAATCCAGCTTAAAAAAAAATTCCATGATGGCAGTCAATTCACCCCACTGGCTTGTCCCTCAGCTGCACCCTAGCTATCTTAACATCTGCACCCAGAGCCAGTAATGGTATCCTCTCTGCAAGGATGTTATCCTGCCACCTGTTATAATGCAACCTAATATGAACCCAAGAAGCAGATTCAGGCAAGTGGATTTGTGCTTAGTTTGTTTATTTACAGACAAGTGAATAAATAAAGATGTAATGTTTGGGAAAGTGGGGCCAAGGGGCTCTTATGGAACATTCACAGATGCTCAGTAGAGCAGGAGAGACAGAGACAGTATTCACTAGCAAGGAACCAGTGGCTTGTGGAGCAAATCGTGAGAACTGGAAACAGTCGTAATTGGAGTTGAATGGTGTGTAGATCCAGGGAGGGCAGGCACGTTTCCACAGGAGAGAGAATGGAGACAGTGGAGAGTGGACATGCAGGTGTGTAATGTGATCCTTCTGAGTACTGATACTATTACTATTACTATACTATTAGTAGTTTGGATTGTTGTGCTGTCGTTTCCCTTTTTCGGAGCAGTTGGGCAGAGCTGTGATCCTTGGGACTCCCAGACACACCTGTAGAGCATCAGGCTATTTAAAGACATGTGGTGTCTCACACACAGTGATAACGTGTTCGTTGTGTCAAATTCTACGACTTTCTTCCTTCCTCCAGCTTCCCTCGGTTCCTTGGCAGCTAGCTTCTCTTGGAGCTTGTCTCCCTCTGGATGTCCGTCTCCTCTTCCGCCTGCGACGCATCCAAACTGCACTCCTCTCACCACAGCCACCAACCTCTTACATCCCCCATCCGAGCCTGTAAACAAACTTGTGACAAGTAAGCTCTCCAACTCTTTTACCTCACATAACCCTTATCTTCCTCTCGCCGTGTCCGCACACAAATGCCCTCTTTTCTTTTCCAGATTTGCCTGATTTGGTTACACTCACACAAAAGACCTCTACAGGCATTGATACGTTACATCACACAACAATACTGCTCCAACTAAAAATAGTGCCACCTCTCCAAGAAATAGAGTAGTTCTATATGAACTCTCTCTAATATAGATATTCTTGATAGTGTTCAGCATAGAACACACATCTACACATGTAAAATCACTGCTAATAACAGTTCACTTGCTTGCTTGCCTCAATCATATTCTAGCCTTTCTATCATGTTCGGGTCAAATCTAACCGACAACTTAAAACAATCATAAATATTGTGCTTTACATCCGATTGCCTCAAGGCCTTATGATGTCCTCCACACTATGCAAGTGAACATATAAAAGTGATGATCGCCTCTTTCATTGAATTTTAAGTGTTTTATTCAACCTTGTTACACCTGTGGTGTTCCCAATCAAAAGTGACTGCCTTTGGAAATGAATGGGAATACACTCACTGACTAAACGACACCCTGAATGACCCACTGAGCAACCAAATAAAAGACCCACTGAATGACCCACTGAACCGAATTTGGTGGTGAAAAATGTTTTTTATGATAATTTAAGAGTAGTTAAAAAAGGCCGGTCACTTTTAACCAGGAACACTAAAGTGAGGGTCAGGATGTGACCGCAACAGGAGGGCTAGACCAAATTATTCCGTTTCAAATAATCCAGTTGAGATTAATACACAGCCTCCTGAGACAACTGATAAGGAAATGACCTCCTTGTATGATTTCAAAAACAAAGTCTTGGATTATTACATTTACATGTCAGAAACTAGATTATCTGCACATAATAGTGAAGATAATGCTGCCCAAATATTTTTTATCCTTGATAAAACTTGGCTAAACAAAAATGTCTCAGATTTCGAAAAAACCTTGGAGGACTATAATATTTTTCAAACTAACAGAAAAACCAAACTACTGTAGGTTGAGTGCTGATCTATAATAAATATTCAGGCTTTTTTAGTCACTTCAGCAGGTCTACCAAAAAATATTGAATATATCGTTATTAATATCAGTCTTGGAGGTAATGATCACTTCACTTTAATTGCAATGTATCATCCTCCTCCTGCAAACTGTGATATACTGGAAACAAATGCCATATTAATTTCCTCATCTGTTAGCTCTGAGGTTGGCTGTTTGGGGCTAAATTAGATTTCTAAAAGCTCAGACACACTGGAAGAACTCTGCTTAAAGCTTAACTTGCTTACTTACTCCAAGCCCTACTAGACCACACAAACATATTGCTTTTAAATCCACCTTAATGGATCTCATTTTAAAACTAATAATTCACTACTGCAGTCTTCCCTGAATACATCAAAACCCATTGCCAAATAGCATGTTTCAGAACTACTCACAACCTTCAGACTACCAGGTACAGATCTTTAGTAAAGAAAAGGCATTTTTAACTGTAGAAGTCCTGATCTGAAAGAAGACGAAAACATTTACAATACTGAGGAAGCTTTTAATCGTTTCTGCACAATTTTTAAAAATACATTGGATAAACATGTACTTGATATTTATCTTTTTTGGTGGTGGCTCTGATATCCCACTATTAGAGTTGTTCTTGCATTATCATAATAATGTTAGTCCAGGATCATCATCAAAGTTGTTGTTATGTCATAGCTATGTAATGTGGGGAAAAATGTCTTTGTTAATATAAAACAGTCTTTTGGAACAAATTGTACAAATTTTAAGTGTTTTTGCAGTTAACTAATATGAATTATCAAGTTAGAATCCTTAATAAATGTTCGAAGGAAAGAGTATCTTGCATCAAATAACTTTTACAATCAGATCAGACAGGTCACAGCACAACAGCTTCATAATGTGCTCTCAGTAATATTATTAAAGTACTTGATTATCATCAGTATTCTTCTCATTTATTTATCAAAACCATTTGATTCAATAGATACTGACCTGAGAAGTGTAGTCGGATGGTAAGAAAGAGAGGAAAGTCAGAACTGAGGGGATCGAACTACCAGAAGGCAATATTGTAGACATCGAGGACAGCTACAAGTACCTGGAAATCCAACAGGCAAATGGGAACCATGAAGAGGCTGCTAGGAAAGCTGCAACCACTAAGTACGTGCAAAGGGTCAAGAAAATCCTGAGGATTTGTGATGATAGCCCAGATCTTGTTCTTCCTATTCAGCTATGCCCTGACCATGATCAGCTACCCTTCTGGGATAATAGGCTGGGCAATGGAGGAAATGGAAGCCACTAACATCAAGACCAGGAAGCTCCTGACCATGCATGGGAGGGTTTCACCCCAAGTCCAGCACCTTGAGGCTGTACGCTAAGAGGAATGAAAGAGTCCAGGGACTGGTGAGTTTAATTCCACAGTCCAGGATGAGATAACAAACATCCACGAATACATGAGCAAGATGGCCCCAGCCGACCAAATGCTCAGTGAATACCTCAGGTACCAGAAACTCAAGAATGAGGAGCAAAAGGAAAAACCATCATGGAAGGACAATCCCCTGCATGGTATGGGTTAGAGTGGGCTTGTTAATAGTTGTCATTGTTCTACTTAAATTTGTAAACCTTGCCTTAAACTTCATGTTAGATATTCATCTGTTCCTTCCCTACACATCTAGGTTGCTGGGGGAGGTAATCAGAGTGTTTAACTGCAGGCACATTCCATCTACCGGTTCTGGTCCCTTATCTACTAAAGGATGTTCATCCCCGGTCATTTAGGAACTTACCTATAATTGTGCGCTGGACGATCAAAGGAAGGTCCATATACATGGGTGTAGAGAGGTGACCCTTTTTGTTATCACCACACACACACACACAACCACACACACACACACACACACATGCAGACACACATGCATACACACACACTCAATGCCTTAGGTTAGGGGGGTTTTACAATGAGTGCTGGTGTAAACTGTGTGTCACAGAATAAAAGGCTGCAAGAGAAGCTCTGGCTTTGGGAGCTGGCTGGGAGCGGGCAAGGAGCTCTGGCTCCTGGACCTGGTTCTAGCTGCTTCCCCTTGCAAGTAGAAACTAATCATGCTGTTTGTCTTCTTCTGTTCATGGGTGAAAAGTCTCTGTACTAGCGAGGCCTGTGAGATGCAGACCTAACATAAATTGGTCCTCCGAGCCGGATCCCAATACATGCCACCCACCGAGGA
>VUQR01036902.1:30161-44649 GCA_015108515.1 Hemichromis elongatus
AATTGGGGCAATAGTCTGTATATGAAGATGGACATAGCAATAATGATGTCACCCACTGCATTGTTGTTAATAGACCTCTCTGCATTGAATCGTACTTGTTATTAATCTCTGTTTCTTTTCCACAGCATGTCTTTTATCCTGTCTTCCTTCTCACACCCCAACCGGCTGCAGCAGATGGCCCCGCCCCTCCCTGAGCCTGGTTTTGGTTTCTTCCTGTTAAAAGGGAGTTTTTCCTTCCCACTGTCGCCAAAGTGCTTGCTCATAGAGGATCATTTGATTATAATCTCACTAAACCTTTGTTAACATCCAAATGTTTTTGTAAAAAAAAATAATAAAAAATTCAAATTTTTCAAATGTGATGTTCTCTGTTTGCATTTGTTTAACATGTCACCTTTAACATACAGCAAATATTGCATAGGTGACAGAATGCAGAATGAACAATTTAAAAAAGCACCAGAGGTCTAATTTTTGCTAATTTACAAAATAAAAATTATGTTGTGTTCTATAAAGCCTTTGAGACCATAAACTAATCAGGAGTTTGTTTGTTAAGGACACACAACAAGTGAGAAGTAGGGTTATTTTTTTCTTGGACTTCTATACACTAAGACTGCTCTACATCGCCCACTATGGGCCACTAGAAAAAGCCATGTATTTATGGTAGGTCCAAATTAACAGAATTAACTTTGTGGGACCGTGTTGTTTTTGATTTCACATTAGTGTGCTTGTTGATGATGTGGTCTGTTTTAGAGGGAATGTTGCAATAGGTCACATTTTATGCTAAAATAGTACAAAAAAAATGTGCATTTAAAAAGTTTAATCCAGGGATAAAAAATGCAAAATGGACCACAGCTTCAACAACCACTGTCACCTAATCTCATCCTTACTATCAAACGTGCACATCTATTTAAGATTTTTCCATGACGGAGCATTTCTCCCTCTGAACCCTTCCCCCCATCTTTGCTCTAAAACTTGGAACTTTTAGCTATTTCCCAAAGTACTGCTATACGGCAGATGACAAATGGACTAACAGGCTAAAGTCCATTTACCTTTTTTAGGACCTCCTCATGAGCTCTGCCTCTCAGCGCATTTACCATCTCTCAGCCCAGCGTGACAGCTGCCTCCATCACAAACTCCTCTCTCAGCAGAGCCTTGCTGAGATTTTACTTAGCAAAGCTCATTATTCACTCTTATGTTAGTATGCTTTGGACCACCACAGGGTGGCCATAACATAAAGGGTTTAAAACCAGATGCAATGTCTCCCCTCACAGCGGAGTCCTAATTCTACTTTAGCCTTTAAAGTCCTCCTTTTCTCTTTTTCTTTTTTTCTTTTTACCTTGAAGATGTGCGAGTTCAGTAGATTTGTACAGAGCGCTCTGTACAAATCTTCTCCACAAAGAAACCACAAAGAAAAAGGGAGATCTCATGAAAGGTGAGCAAATCCCTTTTCATGAGATCTCCCTTTTTCACATGGCTGTGGGATGGCGATTAGTTTTAATAAAAAACAAGTATCACTCCAGTTGTCACACAGCATTGTGCCAGCTGTTGTCTCCTGAGCGCTTGTATTAGTTATTAAGGGGTACTTCTTCATGAAGACCTGAAATTTTAGATCTTTAATTTCCTGATCTTGCTTCCTAAGATGCTACACTTAAAAAGCAGGACTTTCATCCTTTCCTTTCGTCCTTCCATCTTTGCCCACCTGCTGCTCGGCTAGTTTCCTCTGAATCTCATCGCTGTGGCAGATGCTGTAGACCACCGGCTTGGCGAGCTCTGCCTCAATACGCGACAGCCACGTCCGCAGGTTGCTCATGTTCTTATCGAGCTGCTGCACCGTCACCAGCGTCTCTTTCAGCTTCCTCACCCTGTGGAGGAAAGATGTGTCACATTAGTACAGTTGTCAATGGAGTTTAGCTGGTCACAGATCGCCAGAAAGGGTCAAAAACCTCCAGTCAGTTTCTGACTTCTGTCCCCCATTTGTGGCTCTCTGCCTAAAGCTACAGGTATGTTATAAAGCCTAAAGTAACATAACACATGTGAAAAGCTCTAGCAAACAACACCCGGTGCACCAATTTCCAAAACGTACAGACTTCAGACGCCGAAGTCTGAAAGTTTTAGACACACCAGCTCTTTAAATGATAAATGCATTTGTTTTTCTACTTGTCTCAGGTGTGCAACACAAAGCTCGGTTCTCGTTATTGCCATTCGAGGAGGAGACAAAAATCTGAATTAGGACACTTACGGATGCTGAGCCTATCAACCTGCCATCGTGGACGCTTCGTTCGGCCCCACGTCACACATTAGCACTGTGGCAGGTTTTTACTTTGTGTGGGAAGCGCCGCTGTCGTTTCAACAAATGACACAACGGGAGCCATTATAGCCACGCGGCAAGCTGACCTACATCTGACTGAGAGCTGCGTGTTGTCTGAGAGAGCGGCTGCATTCCAGCGCAGCTCTCAGGTCAGTGACCTACATCGCTTCATTCCACAACACACGCAGAGAGGAGATAGGTGACTCAGCATCGTCATGTGACCAGAAGCAACAAAGTCCACATCTTAATATTCATTAAATTGCAGGCTCGGATTAAACTCTACACACAACCAACTATTATCGATATGCTGCTCTTAAAACAAATATGTTATAGATTGTGTCATATGTGTTTTTACAACTTCTATTTTAGCCGTGGTACGGATGGGCCACCTCGTTATAACGTTTTTGGATTTCTGCGATACACTGGCCCAAGACCAAATAAAAAAACATGACTTTTAGTGACACAACGGGTCACAAACACTAGGGAATGACACGAGGGCAACTATCCAATCCAACAACAAGTTTCTGTTAAGATATTTTTGTAGTTGAAAAAATAAACTTTCTTAATGATCGTGTCTCTTAGAAACAAAAACACAACACAAGGATGGATGTACTGTATGTACAACTGCAATTATTTATCGCTCCTGCGTTCTCTGTGCTGTCCAGTAAAAGCAGACAATCTGCAATCATAATGACATTGTGGTCGTTGCCGCCTTAAGCTGTTTGACATCACTTAAAGGATTATCAGTCAGCTGGAGTTTCATGTACGTGTTGGATATGTTCATCTGCTGTTTGTAAGATGTTTCTTATTCATTATGCACTGCTTTTCATTTCTTTGGTGCCACAATCACCAGAAACATTATTGGAACACCCTTAGAGCCCAGTCATAGCCTCTGTGCTGTACTTCGACCTCAAGCCAAAACTTTCAGTGAGATAAAAGCAAAATTATGGATTATTATTAATCTGTAATAGTAGTTTAAGTATCATTATTAATGTTTAAGTTTAAAACTATTTCTCAAAGCTACAGGTGGATTTTCTCTCTCTCCTCTGTTCATTCTTAAATGCTGGTTATCATTGTGCTTTAGTGTTTAGTGGACTTTAGGACCTTATTTGGATTATTTCATTTCATATGAAATTGGATCAGGTGGCCTAAAAAATACCTTACTGCTATGAGACTTTCATTGTGAATGCCATTTCACATCACTTCTGTGATAGATTGGTGTTCTGGGCCATTCTGGGGTTTATGAATGTTTTCGTTACAATTACAATGTCAATTCTTGGTCAATTCTTGGTCAGTGCAGATGTATGAATATATAAATTCAGGGTATCTTGATAAAGGTTTTAAATGATTTATACCACACATCTGGATCGTGTATCTTTAACTGATCACAATAGTGATGTTTTTTATTTTTTAATTGGGTTTAAAATAAATAAATAAATTTGCACAGGGTGCATTTAGCTTCAGCTTAGTTACATTCTATTAATTAGTTTAATACAAATTTTCAACAAAATTTTATCTGACTTCTAATTTTGTAACTTTTTTATGATGGGACTTATGATGGGAAGTTAAAGTGGATCTTCAGGGCGAGCTGGGATGCTGTTTGTTTGCTTTTCCCTAAGATGCCCTTAACAGTCTATTAGATTTGTTTCCTAGACAATTTATGTCCACTGATTTCTCTTAAAATAACAATAATGTCCTCCAGAAATACAACGAAAAGTGTAGCTGTGTGTCACGTGCTAATCAATGTGCCCACTGTCCATACGAGGCAGAGCAGCTCAGTGATGCAACAATGAGTCACATGCAACAACAAGCTGCATTGAGCCCACCAAGTTTGCTTCTTTGCATAAAGACTAAGAATGTTGGACGCTGTTGACAGTCTGCCCCGTGTTTAGTCGGTCATGCATGTTTGTTTTTATGTTTCTCTGTGCATGAGTGAGCTCTAGGCTGCACATCTGTACCGGATGTTGCAGTAAACAGAGGAGCGGAGAACGACACCAGATACATGCCGCTGCGTACCCTCACACAAACACACATCTGCTGTCCGACCTTATTTAAATGTAGACGCGCATGAGGCAAGCCCAAGCTAAACTGAATTAGCTCTGAAAGACTCGCCGTGTGTCTGCCTGCCTGCCTGCCTACGTGCCTGCATCAACAAAGCTCAGCCCATCCCCCTTTGCTCCTCAACCTTCGTCTCCTTATCATAACAAAACAGCCAATCTGCCGCCCCATCCTTTCACCCATCTGCTTTTCCAGCTCCACGCGCCAGGTCCGACGGGGCGTGATGAAGTCTCGGGATCAGGGTGAGAGGTACTTACAGGCTGGTGAGGAGACTATTCCATGATGGTGGCTCATCTGCTAGCAAGCACTAACCCACCATCCCTCCCCTCTCTCCCTTCTCCACAGACCGCCCGTCCCCTCCTCTCACCATCCTCTCTTCTCCTCTTCCAGCTTTTACAAACAGCTGGATGCAGTGACAGGTACACTCACAGAGAACCGGGACTGAAAACCTGGTCCAAATAATAATAGCAGCCAAATACTAATAATATTTAAACTTGAATAAAATATTTTTTTCTAGATAGATTGCAAAGCAATAAACCTTTCTTGAATACCTTTTAAATTTTATTTCTCTCTTAACTCACAGAATATATTTTCCTCTTCTTGCTCCATCAGATATTTAGTTTTTTAGGTTACATGTTGGAAAATATCTATTTAAGGGAATAAAAAATTGAAAATAAAGCTCTGGCTTGATGGGTACTTCGATATACCGAACTACTTGTGTAAACAGATTTTAATCTTTTTTGTTTTTATGTTTTCACACAGGAGGTACTGACACATCTAAAACATCCTTAATCCTGTGGCTAAAAATCTACTAACTGAACTTTAATGAGGGACCATTTAAGCCATCTGTGTCTCGGTGTGTTTGTTAAATATGCATGGATATCAGAGTGTCAGGATAATGTGGCACGACCATGACTGAGGTAGTAGAAAAGCACACACTTGGGCTAAAAGCAATTCAAAGCATTTGTAAGGTAAAGACAGTAAAGTTCATTAAAGGTGCAGCTGTAAACTGATGCTCAGACTTTACTGCCAATAGTGGCCCACACAGAGAGCGCCAGCGGGGAACCCGAGGTTGGTAAACTTCCATCTGCCACCTTCTTTATATTGAAATTCATCACCCTCGGGCTCAGAGTACCAGGACCAAGTAATATGTTACAGGTCTGAATAATAAAGGCTAAAAAAACACAACAGGTGGAGCTGAAGGAAGAATGAAAACAAAAAAAGGTCGTAAAGGAAATGTAAATGTGAAGTGTGTTTGAGACAGAACATGCAAACCTTGCCAACTTCTTCTGTGTTGGTAGCTGCATATAAGAGTGAGTCGCCTGGTGCACAAGAGAAGACACGGAAAGATAGAAGAGCAGAAGCAAACACGTCTCCAGAAGTGAGTCAATCCTTGCAGACTAAAACGTTAAAATGCCAAACTCTAGAGATGTTCACACTTAAAATGTGAGCAGTGAACTGAGATCTGCGTTTGATTTTAGATGATGATTAAAGACGTGACGAACCTGAAGGGATACACGCATCTCACACAGTTGTAATCAACTCCACGATGACTCCACCTGCACTATCAGTGTCTGTTTTTCACTCCTGACCAATCTCTGTTGCATTAACATCATCACTATGACAACCAGGTCTACAGCCACATGAATAGAAAACCAAGTGGCCATAAAAGGGCACTTAGCTTTTCTGTCTGTATAAAACAAAGTAAATACACTAAACAACATGGCACTAAATGTGTGAAAGCTGTACTGGAAACGAACGGCTTGACAAACTGTAACCTGAGAAACAAAAACACTGCGTGAGAGTACACGAAGTAAATCTGTGCATGTACCAGGTGTGAGGAGGAGAGGGAGCTGGAGAGACCGGAATAAATGTTTTTAAAGAGAAAACCAACATCTGCCTTACATGCATCTTATTCGCACAATAAAGAGAGCGGATGGTGGCCCCTGAGGCAGAGTGCCCGTTAGGACAAAGGCTCGCATTAGCAAACAGCAGCTGCTGGGCCGGGTGACGGAGCACCCGGTTTGTTTTGGGGGACAAAGGCGAGCAGCGGGCCAGTATCAGCGCATCTAATCCCTCTGCAAGTCAAACCTCAGCAGTCATCTGCTGTAACTTAGTGGGGTGAGATGCAGACAATGGCAAGAGGCACGCCACAGTCATCAGTGACTCTGAATCAGCTACTCTTGGAACTTCGTCAGCCCTTATCCAAACATGTGACAGAGTCCAGCAGGACTCTGGCAATGGACCAACCGGTGAGACCAACCACTGACTCAGCTCTGTCCATGTTGTAAACGGTAAACGGACTGGTTCTCATACAGCACTTTTCCATTCTACTTGAGCATTCAAACACCTTAAACACTGTTTCACACATTCTTACATGTTCACACCCTGATGAGCGCCTTCAGGAGCAATCATGCAGACCGGAGCACCCGTGGATCCACTACCTCCAAGTAGTAGATGAGCCACCGCACTGGGGCAGCTGTGGGGCGGCCGCCCCTTGCCCAACCTTCATTTCATAAACTTGTAGCAACATGTTTTCTTGGCTTCATGTGAATGCAATAATTGAGAATGAAGAAGTCTCTTGGATGTCTTGATGCACGCTCAGTCCAGGTAAGTAAACGGACCAATTTTTGAAAAATTGGACCCAAGGATCGGATTCCCTGGCATAAACAGAGTAATATAGTGTCCACTGTTAAGTGAGTCATATACCTGGGGGAAACCAAAAAAACCTCTGGTGAAGCGGATGGCGCAGCACAGAAGAGCTAACTCATCAGGCCAGTCTGTTTACACCGACAGGCCAGTGGACACTGTTTCAATGATGAGGACGTACACATCCTGGACAGGGAGGAACGCTGGTTGGAGCGCGGAGTCAAGGAGGCCATTTACGTGAAAAGGGAAAGACCATCTCTGAATCGAGGAGGGGGCCTAAGGGTACATCTTTCAGCATCTTACAATGCTGTGATTGCAGCCATTCCCCAACTCTCTGTGAACGGTACTCAAGGCCATTGATCAAAGGTCTTTAATCATGTGATTTGATCAGTGGTTGTTGATCAATGGTGACAATTTGCATATTAATGATCAAGGAACTGACCTCACAGCCTATTGTTCATTCAGTGGACTGGTTTCAGTCATTGTGCAAATGTACTGTTTATAAAGATGGAAAAACCTGCCACTTAGATGAGTGATGAAACATTTCTCCCATTGGAAACGAACATCTACTTCCAGATGAACAGATTCAACCTTTTGTGAAGTCCTTTAATTGTGTGATGAAGCTTTTCTCTTTCTGTTGCCTCTGTCGGTATCCAAAACCTGTATGGACTAGACTACCGGGAGGTCAAGCACTGGTCTGTAAGGCCAGGTCTTTAATTCTCTGTCCACAGACACACTCACACACACTTATTGCTTTAACCTGGCTGAGACCAAATTTCTAAATTTGTGTGTCGCTTGCACACCTAAGCTGTGATAGCTTTTAAGTGGAAACTGGGCATGAAAATGCTGAACGTCTTGATCATATTAAGCAGCATGAGTGGGCAAATGCATGCAGACACTGACTGCATTTATCTGCTTAGAAAGGTTTTAGCCCCTCTTTACAGCTCACAGCAGGTCATCCTCAGCCTCAAATCCTACAAAGGTTTTGGCAGCAGAAAAGCACAATAACTTCATATGTGTTGTGCACTTTCAGTCGAGTGGTTTAAGATTCTTTTCATATTTAACTATAGGTTAAGAAGTGCTAGTGAAAATACATTTTGATAGACAATAGTGTACAGTTTGTCTGTTTTGGTCTGCACTGAGACGTGACTTCACCCAGCTTTGATAGGAGTACAGATTTAAACTATTATAACTAGTGTCACACAACAATTTGTAAAAACGTGAAAAATTCAAGTTGCAGTTTGACAACTGCAGATCCCGCAGGCTCGTTCCTCACTAATGGCTCATTAGCAGGCTTAGCAATGTCATGCTGGTCAGTCACTTAAGGAGGGAGACCAGTGAGGGTAAATCCACGATTGTGGGTCAAGCTCTCTATCGACTCTAGTCTCCATTATATTGTTAGAGAAAGAGGGTGTGTCTCTGAACTAACAGGCTGACAGTCGTGATAAAGACCCTTGTCCCTGAGTGAATAACATAGATGGATTCAGTGCAGTCTCTCTGTCATTCTAACATAGGTCACTTTGTAAGTTGAACCTTCCTGAAAGCTTTCCAGGTGGTCAACCACAGAAGGGACCCTTTAAAATTTCCCCTTTGTTAATTGCCTTTGTTTTTCCTACTTAAACCACAAACCGCACTAGGAGCTGCCTGGCACCTGACGCCACGTCCACACACATATAAACACTACAAATCGATCGGATGCCACTCGTTGTTAACTGCCCCTCAAAAATCGCCCTGCGAAGACGTTGCAAAGATAAAAGGTTTTCATTTAAGTACCCACCGACTCACAAAAGCAGCAATCAACCCCACGTAGATTTTGCTTCCCTTGTGAAACGGAAGCACGGTAATTTTCTACCCCACTTGATTATGTACTTCAAACCAAACGGGGGGGGAAAACTTCATTTAACAGCTTCTTAAGTGAATAATGAGGAATTAAGGATCACTGCATTTATATTAAATTAATAAAACATGAAACATATTTATTAAATGCACAGCAAAGAGCACAGCAATGGGGTCATGTGGGTTTAAAAAAAAGGTTTAAAAACTTGTCTCTCGGTTCAGTTTGGTCCCATTTGGTTGGTGCATTTTATGAAAGAGAAAAAAAGAAAAAATCTGTTCTTTCGCTCTCACTAAACTGGTAATTATGAGCAGTAGCATTCAATCATTAGTTTAAACCCGCTGTCCCGCTGTTTGGTACAAATGTACCGGTAATTTCTGTGCACTCCACCAAACTGCATCCATTCTGCTGCACAGCAAGGCCATAGCTGGTAATAACTACTGTACCGTTTGGTTACGGGAGAGCGACTAGACGAGAACAAGAAAGGTCAAAAACCCTCCATTAATGCATGTCGCTTGTTTCCGAGATCAACCTTGTTAGTGGAAAGAACACATAATTATCTCCAGGCTCACCACATACATAAATATCCAGATCCGTGTTCTTATCGGATAAATAGTGAACTCAAAAGTTGCTCTTAGAGCAAAATATTCTGTCACCGGAGACTTTTGTTTCTTCTGCAGAATCTAAAAACTTAAGTTAATTGTTTTGCTTCATCCCTTGCAAAATACAATTAAAATAAACTGGGAATTTCTGAGATGAACATTATAGTTCTCAGATATATACATCAGCTTATGTGTGTAGTTTACCCTACTGGTAAACGCTGGTGACTTGGCCAGGACGCACCACCACCTTCTCCCCTATTTTCAGCTGGGACAGGCACAGCTCGTCCTTTAGTGTGTTTAAAACAGTGTTTAGAAGTGGAGCTATGTTGCAAGCTCTCTCTTCTGTCTTTATCCAGCTTCTTTTTCACTTTTAAAGCTTGAATGTCCTGGAATCATAAACTGTGGAAACTTATATGTAGTGGTTTCAGCACCTCCCTGCATGCAGCCATAGATCTCCTCTGTGTTGGAATGCAATCTGTATGTATGGATTAATAATAATATGACTCTATCCTCTGCCGACTTTAATCTACAGCCACAGTAGAATAACAGCTGTGCTGTGTCCAGTCCAACAGCGCACAGATCAAGATGCACGTGCTGAACTGCAGCAGTAAATGCTAACGGCGCAGGATTTAAAGAAGCCTGATGACTAAAGAAGAAAAAAACATTTGTTAAGTAACAATAATCTAAACAAGAACCACTTCAGGAGCTGATATTATTTATTTTCTTTTTCTTTCATTTATTTTCTTTTGCTTATCCAGTTCAGGGTTACCATAGAACAGGAGGTGGTGTATAGCCTAGAGCAGCGGTCTCCAACCTGTTTTGCGCCACGGACTGGCCTTTAAGGTGTCGAGAATAAATACAACAAAACAAAACCAGTACCGGTACCAAAAAAAAGAAAATGTATTCATAACACTCGGTAAAAGACACAGGAAAACTGAGTTAACGATAAAAACCAATAAAAACCCTGAAAACCATAAATTTCACACCCGAACTTCAACACTCACGGCCCGGTGACAAACGATTCACGGAACGGTACCGGTCCACCCGGGGGTTGGGCACCGCTGGCCTAGACGGGTCACCAGTCTGTCACATGACTCACATAGAGAGACAAACATTCACACCTAATGGGCAATTTGTAATTATTAACCTAACCCTACTAACTGCATGTCCTTGTACTGTGAGTGGAAGCAGTATTACCTGTAGGGAACCCACACCACACAGGGAGAAGTAATTTAAGCAGTTACCTGAATGTTCAGCACGTCAAAGATCAGAATCACAGTCACTGGTGGTCAAAGCACAGCCTCATTTCTCCACATGCTGCACGACCTAAAGTATCTAATCCAGAACTGCATTTTTGCTCTTGTGGCTTTGGATCAACAGTCATAAAGACATCCAGCAAGATTTCCCATAAGCGAAACAACAAAACGTACAAACTCAAACATTCGTTCATCTAAAATTCATCTCCAACACCTTTAGAAACATTTCTTGACACCTTTTTATGCTTTCTTGCTTCCTACCTGGCCTCTATGTGATCAAACAGATGTTGCCAGCGGTCGTTGACGTCCTTCAGCTTGTCGTTGATCTCTGTTTCCTTTGTCTTGTTGCTGGCTGTGATGAGCTGCTCTCCAAGCTGCTTTAGGTGGGTTTTATTCTCACTGAACAGGTTGATCTCCTCCATACAGTCCTGATTGAGAAATACGAGGAAAGAGACGTAATGATGTACTACACGCGAGCATATTTCCCCATTAGGCTGATCATGTAAATTTTGGGTGCACCAACATTGTCTTAAAAGCTTTGAATTCAGTTTGACTGCCAGGAGTCTGTATGTCAGGGCCAAACACTGAATTTTAATTCCAGATGAAACCCTCACGACGGCAGTGAGTGACTTTCCACAGTCACCTTTACTAACCTCTATCCCCCCCTTCACCCTCCACCGCCGTCACTCCCATAGCACCAAATAAAAGAGGCCGTGAGATCAAAACAAAACACACCCGCGTGGCCCCGCTGGGCCAAAAACAGCTGTCGTCTCTTTAACAATCAGGAGGGAATTCATAGCTTTTTGAAAAGCCCAGACACTCAGAGCACCGCACAACGTGACACGTCCTGACACAAAGCAGGTCTGAGACACAGACGGCGGCGGTGCGGCAAACGAAAAGCAAAAGGAACACTGATGGAAAAAAAACCCCCCACTAATATATGAGTGTATTCCTTCATAATACAGCTGTGAGGGGAAAAGAGTGATTTTGTGGGCTTGAATGGCGTTAAAACCTTACTGATGATCTCATCAGCACAACAGTGAAACAGCAGAGAGTATCTGGTATTAGACGATGGCAGTGAGACGGCCAGTGTGTTTAAGCATGACGTGTCCACAAAAACCAACTCCAGCAATCTGCTCCACTAACAGCAAGTGAAGCTGGAGACGATGGCAGTGAGAAGTCTTATTTTACAATGTAAAGTTTCCACTAACTCTCTTGCAGACAGCAGTTTAGTCCTGGGAGAACTGAGCAGCAACCATTGCCGCTGTGCTCCGTAACTGTTTGGTGGTTTTACATATTTCACTACCATTAATTCAGTCTTCCTGCCACTGTAACTATAACTAGTTACCCATATAACTCACCCTAGTTACAACGCTTACCTTCTTGAGTTTCTCCACCATTTCCTCGATGTTAAGATCGGAGTTGTGCGCCACCTTGTTCTCCATTTGCGTCAGCCACTCACACAGCTCCTTGTTCTTCTCGTTGAAGATGATCCAAGCGTTCAGGCGGTCGGCGATCTCCTGTTTACGCAGGGACACCTGAGACACAAAGCGGATTCGGGGACAGAAATTAAATGTCTTATTGCTGTAAGGTGCTTAGTGCTACTGTAGATGTCTGATCTATCTTATCATTATGGATGCAGATGCATCCCGTGAACCAGACGCATCAGTTTAACATCGTTGGAGCTGATTTGTGCTGATTGGGTTGTTGTTGACTGTAGCTTGGACTCTGGTGCTGGTGACTTTATCTTGCTTGAAACTGATTTTTTCCAAATGATTTACATTCAGAACTTTAGAAACCATAATAATCAGACACAAATGGTCACACTTGTGTGGAATATTAACTACATCTTATAAAGTTTGGGTATCCTCCAGATTATCATTAAGCATCAACATATTCTTAAGCTAACATGTCCGAATGCACATCTGAGAAACACATGCACAGCCTCATCTAAACAAGCGTACTACTATAAATAATAGCCTATAATATAAGGGTATAATACCCCTAAATAATGCGTAGACACATATACCCGAGTCCTATGTTAGAACTTTCTAACATGGGAGATGATGTAGGACGCTTGACCTGAAGTGATTCTTTTTGCCAGCTTTCATCCTTGATGTGTTTTGTGGTGTGCCAAGCCAAAACGGGCTAACCGCTCTCCTACGACTGATCACTCACACTCACTTGGAGGACAAAGCTCCCTTTTTTCTCATGCACAGTCATGCAAAACTCAAGCAGTCTACACTTTACCAGTAAATGTACCTCAGGTTAAATGTCACACTTCTAATAAACATTCATGAATGAAGAAGCCTCCACACAGTCACAAGTGCCCATCCTTCCCCTCCCCCAAATTCATTTTAATGCAAAAGCTCTTCTTCCTGAAGCCTCTTAGCTCTTTACTACATTTCTCTCTCGTCACCATCTGTTCCCGCGTTATCACAACGCCCCCCTCACAGCCCCGCCTCCAAGACCTGTTGGTCCTTTTAGTTGCCCCTTAAAGTATTACTGGGATTTACCAATTTAACTCCTCTTTAATGTCTCAAACTTTCAACAGAAAGTAAATGAATGAATGAATGCGGTGAACACAGAATGAACCATATCATCACACATAGTGTACTGCAGATGTGAAGGCTACTGCTAATCACATCAGATGACTTTAAGGTGTTCTTTCAAAAAGAAAAAAAAACCCCAAAACAACTTTTGACTGAATAAAGAAAATGAAGTTTCTGCATACTTGAGCTTCTTAACCGACTATCCCTCGCCCTGTAACTTCATCCTACAGTGGTCTGAAGAGTCCATTTACACCATAACAATTTTTAGACTGCAGACCAACATCCAAACAGTTCTCATGATGAGTCTTTCTGGTGTCATTACGCTTCATATTTGACTCTGATTGTTTTAGCAAGTAAGAATCGAACAGCAATTTCAACAGACCAAAACAATTGGACTCCAGGATACTGGTGAAGCTGCTTTAGCAAGGAAATGAAACAGGAACAGAACGACTATGAGAAAATTAAAGGATAAGTCTGTTCTGATTCCAGAGTGAGGCTGAAGAAGACTGAGCGCACTAACCTTGAAGCAGAGTTCCTCCCACTGGCAGTGCAGGTGCTCCACCTGCTCCTGCAGCAGCAGGACATCATCGGCAATGATGTACTGGGACAGGTCCGTCTTCATGGTGCTCAGCTCCGTCAGGCTCTCAGCCCAGTCCTCCAGGGAGATCTTGTTCTTCTGCATACCATAACACAGCGATCACCTCAACAAACTGTCAGGGACTGCCCCCCCTCCTCGCTCTCTGCACTCACTCTCTCACAGCTTGTCCCTCTGTCTCCGGACCTCCCTCTATCTCTATCACTCTTTTCTCTATTTCTCCCCGCCCAGCGAGAGAGGATTAAAGGCCACAGGCTGCAAGCTGGGCTGGGGGAGGGGTGACTCTGGAGGGGGAAGGTA
Source organism: Hemichromis elongatus (assembly GCA_015108515.1). Classification (NCBI taxonomy): domain Eukaryota; kingdom Metazoa; phylum Chordata; class Actinopteri; order Cichliformes; family Cichlidae; genus Hemichromis; species Hemichromis elongatus. Next base: position 44,313 of record VUQR01036902.1, read on the forward strand.
GGGGTTGGGGATAAAGGCTTTGGTGGGTCAGAGGGGATGAGCTTTGAGGCAAAACTATTTCAAACTTGACTTTGCTCTCCTGGGAGGTAAAAAGACCCCAAACAGTCTGAGAACTTGTAGATCCATGTTCTGATTTTTACAGCTCAGTATTTGAAACTTATATTTATTAGCCAAACAACAAACAGAACAAACAAATACAAGTGTTTCTCCAAATGAAGATCCTCTTGTTTGATAATATGTCCTTACTGTCAGAGCGGTCTGGCTGTCAGTAGTTAAAAAAATTATATAATTAACTGTCCGTACTAATTGCAATAGTCTAACAATCAAAAATAACCCC
>VUQR01036903.1:1901-13139 GCA_015108515.1 Hemichromis elongatus
AGAAAAAGAGAGAAAAAAAAAAAAAAAAAAACAACATCTAAAAAAAAAAAAAAAAAAAACCCAAAAAAAAAAATAAAAAAAAAAACAACCCCCCCCCCCCCGAAAAACAAACAAACAAACAAACAAACAACAACAACAACATAAAAAACACAAACAGCAAAAAAACAAAACCAGAAATAACAAAAGAAGTCCTACTGCTGCTAAAAATAAATTAACTTTGAATATGATCAACCTGTCTCTATTAATGGACTACATAGCAAAGGCCTCCTAAGCTGGCAGTAACTAAACTGTTACTTAAAAGACCATCACTTTAACCTGCTGTATTAAGGGCCAATTTCAGACCTTCCTTTTTATCTCAAAAATTCTTCAAGTAGTTTTCAACCAGCTAACTTATCATCTTTAGGGAAATTGTATATTTGAAGGGTTTCACTCAGGTTTCAAAATTCATCACAGTGCAGAAAAGCATTAGTAAAGGTTATGAATGATCTTCTTATAACGTCTGGCAGTAGAACGTCTCTGTGCCTGTCCTGCTGCTCGGTGCATTATTTGATACTGTTGTACACAATATTCTATTACAGAGATTAGAGTGTGCCTTAGAAATTCAAGGTAAATTAAAGGTAAAGGTGCTGCGGTGGTGTCAGTCATATGTAACAGGCTCAGATTTTTTCATTTAAATGAACAGTCCTCTTCAAGCATTAAGGTTAATTATGATTGCACAGGGTTCCCTGCTAGGATCTATACTGTTATACATTATACATGCTTCCCTTAGGGAGTATCATTAGAAAGCATCTACAAACACTGCTGCTATGCAGATGATACCCAATTTTATTCATGCATGAAGCCAGATACACACCAATTTTGTAAACTGCAGGAATGTCTGAAAGACAAATAACTAGGTGACCTCCATTTTTCTGCATCTACATTCAGATAAAACTGAGGCCGTTGCATTTGACCCTAAAAGATCTTAGAAATATAGAATCTGACCAGATGTTTACTCTAGTTGGCCAAAAAACTGTATGCTTTCTGTTGATGCAGAATGTTGCAATGAGCACTAAAAAGTTTGGAATGTTTACCCTCACATAATTAAGCCCCATCTCATCTTAACCCTCTGGGGTCCAGCGTATAATTGGATGTTTTTGACTACTTTGAAATTGACCTCTATATTTTTGTCCACTATAAGACAGATGAGCACACTACAGGGATAAACCTGCAGGTCTGACAGCAGGAGGTGTGTCACTCATGTTTTTCACATCACAATCTGCCTTTGTTGTCTTTTTTTGGAGCAACTGTGACATTCACTAGTGTAACTGAGACACAAAACCAAACAACGACTACACTACACACTAACTATAGCCTCCAAAAACGCTAAACTTCACTAATCACGTATCAAAACTCGCTCTCCCTCTCTCTTTCTCTCGCCCGCTTTCTCTCGCCGGTGTCACTCCTAAATCTTCCCCCTCTACCTAAACAACCAAATGCCACATGTTGCCAGATCATTATTTTTTATTGGTCAACATGGTACATTTTTCCACTAATAGGGAAGGGTTGTTTTTTCTTTTTCTTTTTCACTCGCAAGCGGAGAGTGTTTGCTAGCGCTGTCCGTCAAAATCGCAGCGTTCCCGCTGTAAACTCCGCTGTTTTGTTCAGAAAAAAAACATCACGTTTATTTTTTATCATAACTCTGGTTTTACGTGGCCTATTAACACGATTTAAAAACTGGCATAACCAAGTTTAACCAAGTTTAAATGAAGACTCTGGGTTGCTGCATCTTGTTGCTGTGTTGGCTCAAATTGGTCATGTGATTTTGATGCACCGGTGCGCCCAGCGACCCCAGAGGGTTAAACACTTTATAGTACACATCAATCACAGAGCACTCCACTCTCCACTTAGCCAGGGAATTTACTCATGTGATCCTGGTGCCTGTGACCAGGAGAAGCATTAGGAAGTGGTCAGAGGAGGCCTTAGTGGAACTACAGGGCTGTTTCGAGGTGTCTGACTGGGAGACACTCTGTGAGCCTCACGCGGAGGACATCAATAGGTGTATCACTCACTACATAACTTTCTGCACCAACTCCATTGTTCCAGCTCAGACTGTTCATTGTTACCCAAATAACAAGCTGTGGGTGACTAAGGACATCAAAGCTCTCCTCAATGACAAGGGCTTTCAGAAGGGGCAATAAAGAGGAGGTGAGAAGGGTCAAGGTGTTACTGAAGGACAAGATCAGAGAGGCTAAGGGCAATTACAGGAGGAAGCTGGAGTGGAAACTCTAGCAGGAGAGCATGAAAGAGGTGTGGAGTGGCATGAAGAACATCACTGGATTCAGGCCAAACAACAGCAGGGGAGCTGGAGGAGGTGAGGACAAAGTTAATGAGTTGAATTTGCTTTTCAACAGATTTGACACTGCAGTGAATACTCACACCCCAAAAACCTCACCTGTAGTCAGCCTGGAATCCAGAGCCACACCACTGTGTCTCCCTCTCTCTTCACATGGCACTATTGCTTCCAGTGAGAGTCCTGACTCCCCTCCCCCACCCATCACTTTCACTCAGGGAAGTCTGTTGGACCGGACGGAGTGAGTCCTGTGCCAGCCAGCTTTGTGGAGTCTTCCACAAACTGTTCATGCTGAGTCTGAGTCTGCAGAGGGTCAAATCTGGATCCCCTTCAATTCGCTTACCAGCCCTGTCTCGGAACTAAGGACGCCATCATTTTTCTGCTCAAACCTGTCCACACCCACCTGGACCTGCTGGCGAGCACTGTGAGAGTCATGTTTTTTAACTTTTCCAGTTTCCTTTAACACCATCATGCCGACCCTCCTGGGTGATAAGCTAACAGCGATGCAGGTGGATGCTTCTCTGGTGTTCTGGATTGTTGATCACCTGACAGGAAGACCACAATATGTGCGTCTGCCACAGTATGTGTCCGACAAGTTAATCAGAAACACAGGGGCACCACAAAGGACTGTCCTCTCTCCCTTCCTCTTCACCCTCCACACCACAGAGTTCAGCCACTGCACAGAGACCTGCCATCTTCAGAAGTTTTCTGATGACTCTGCAGTGGTTGGATGCATCAGCAGGGGTAATAGAGAATGAGTACCGGTCTGTGGTTGACTCCTTTGTCACGTTGGTGTGAGCAGAATCATCTGCAGCTCAACGTGGCAAAGAATTGATTGTGGATTTTAGAAAGACCAGGAAACCCTTGACCCCTGTTTCAATCCAGGGGCGGGGGTCTATGTTGACATTGTGGATGACTATAAATACCTAGGAGTACATACATTGACAAAAAACTGGACTGGACTAAAAACAAAACAGCACTTTACAGCAAGGGCCATAGTCGTCTCTATTTTTTGAGGCAACTGAGGTCCTTCAACATCTGTCGGACAATGCTCAGGATTTTCTATGAGTCTGTTGTGGCCAGTGCAATCCTCCACGCCACACGTGTCAAACTCAAGGCCCACGGGCCACAGCCGGCCTGGCGTACATTTATATCCGGCCCGTGAGTCCTTATACGACTCACGAAGCACCCCTGTGGCCATCTCCCTGTACAACTCATCTACCTAACACATTGTATACTAAAACACCCTTTTTACACATGCTATTCTTTCTTATTCAGATATTTATCGGTAAGAAACTTATGTGAATGCATATATTATATATATTGTGCTATTTCTTAACTTATTGTCTTATTGTCTGTTTTTGTTACTGTTTGTACTAGAGCACTGTAACCAACATAATTTCCCCTAGGGATCAATAAAGTATTCTGATTCTGATAGGCCTGCCGCCTTATATATTTTCTGGTGTATTTATTGTCTCTTTAACACTAAAAAATCAGTGACAAGAGTTAAGAAAGAATTTGTAGCTAATATTGTTAAACTCTAAAACAATTCAATGTGGGTTCCTCCTGTGTAATAAAACTATTTACAAGAGAGCTTCAAGCCATAAAGAACAAGAGGTAATATTCATTTCAAAGGTGCAACCTTGGAAGACCTACATCTGACAGGGACTTTTGTTTAGTGTCTGGGGGATTTTGTGGTATTTTTAATATCAGATTCAAAAGCCCACGAGGAACCATGTAAAAATTAATTCATGACTCTGTTCGCTGAAACTGTAGCTATGAAAAAGACTTTTAGAGCATTGGTAACAATTGAACTAAACTTAATCATATATATCCTATTAGGTACTGACTTTGTATTAGGGTGGTCTCTCCAGGGGAGGTGATAGTCACAGGAGGAATCTGGATGCAGGTTTTCCCAGTTCGTCTGACATTCCTCTGGTTATCTGAGTCTTCTATATGTTCAGGAGGCCAGCTAGTTCCCCCAGAGCCTTGCCGGGGGGTGATAGCCAAGGATTCACCCTCTGAATCCCCCAGCCTGTGCCAAAGCAGAGAGAGATCTTAGTGTAATGTTCTTACAGGAGTTCTGCAGGAATTTTTACTTGTTCTGGTTGAGACTCTGGTTCAAACACAAATCTATAACTATATAAGCATAATGTGGACACATTGGTGCTATATTTTGCTACTGTGTCAGTGTAATTCATCTTTATTACTGAGTAAAGGGGCTGTCTGCCTTTTTATTATTATTTTTTTCCCCACAATTTATTGAATTATTGCAGAGTGTGGGGGGATGGTCTTTTTAATCAGTTAGAATGGCCCAGGGAAGAAGCGGTTTGTAAGTCTGGAGGTGTGGGACCTGCGCCAACCAGAGGGCAGCGGGTTAAAGAGGTGGTGGAGGCAAGAGATTATCTGTAATGGCCCTGTTTTTTTTTTGTTTTTTTGTATGCAGGAGGATCCAGTGATGGCCTCCAGGGGTGGCAGAGGGCAGCCATTGATTTTTTTCTGCAGTGTTAATTACCCTCATTGTCATTGTAGACTAGATATATTATAACTTTATTGTTGTCCACTTATAGGTAACCTCCTTGGGCTCAAATTCCAAGTATAGTGTCACTGTCAGTGTCTCTGTGTAGCTGAAATTAAATCAAATAGTGAACAGAACAAAAGCATTACTATATATATAACCATAATTTTTACCTGTGACTGTGGGTCTTCTCTCTGTCGTTAGACTCTGTGGAGTGTCCCCTGGATCCGTGAATGCGATGCCTCCTTCTCTCCCCACTGGTACCACTATCTCCTCTGCAATTCCTATCCCCATTCCTGTTAGACAAATGTCCATCTTTGTGGCGAGATCTTAGCTCTCCCCTTCCTCCACTAGTCACTGTCCCGTTGCCACCTCGGGACTGCCGGTGTGAATGATGATGGTGGTGATCTCTCTCGCCCACATTCCCACAGCCTCCACTGTCATCCAATGAACACTGATGGCGGTGCTTCCTGCCTCCTTCCCGGCTGTGGGACCTATCACTCTTCCCCCGTTTGTCCTGGCTGCTGTCGTGGTCTTTGGAGCGGCTGTGATGGATGTGATGCCTCCCATCTTTAGTGCTATCACCACTATCATTGGTTATCTGTTTTCGTTCTCTGTCTCGGTAGTCATGGTGATGGTGGGAATGGTGAGGCACAGAGAGGGGTGGGTCTGTTGTAGTGTCAGCATCCTCTGGCAAGGAAGTCTTCTTGTGGTGGTGCTTGTTGCTGCCACTGTGGGGGTCAACAACCAATGGCCGGTCAAGGTGAGTCTTCATGTCTGGCCGCATGTGAAGGGCTGACGATATGTGCAGTCGCTCCTCTGAAGTTAGCTCACTGTAAAGCGCCTCACAGCTTGCGCGGTTCTGTTTTCTCAGTTGGCTGGCCCTTTGTTCCCACACCGACATTGCCTTTACTGACCTCTGCTGCTCCTTACTACAAGATGGGAAGAAGAAGACAAATTACAACCACTGTGACATTAAATTTACAATCTAAAATAGTAAATATATTCTGAATCATCAACATCAACTTTTAAGCCAGTGAAATAGTCACAACAATCTGTAAGTTCAGCAGATGAAAAAACTCAAATGGATGCACTGACAGTTAAAGTATCCATGGTGACAAATTCATTATGTATGCGTTTTATAATTCGTAGCACATCTACATCTACAAGCAAAAATGATTTACTATATGACCAAGGTGCAATGGAGCTTTCAACAACAAACTAAATTTATCACAGTATGCTGTAGAGCCAGCTCATTCATGATATGCCTCAACAAAGGCCAAGCATGGCTACATTACCAAGCTTTGACATCCTACTATTTTCTTTCAATATGTGTTTAATACAGGACTTTGAAATGGCTGGATGCATACACTCTTCAAAGTGTATGACCTACACTGAACAATTTAGTCTTTAATAATGGTAAATTATAAATTTCAGTGTCATTAATGTCAAGAAGCCAATCTAATCATGGCACAGTTAAGGTCAAACTTTACACAAGGTTTTTAATATGACATCATTCTGCAAGTACATTCCTTGTGTTCACCTTCACTACAATACACTTCTGTTAAGAGGTGGATGGAAAACATGGAACTGGTTGGATGAACAGAACTCCTGAAACATAGTATGTATGATGAGAATACAGGGCAGCTCTGTTTTACTTAAGTACCATTGCTCTCAGAATGTCAATGATGACACCATGATTATGTATGCTGGCACTATCAACCACCAGGTTCGCAGACAACAGGGTTTTTACCTCAGGTAGTGATGGACTGGGGTGCAGACATAACTCCTACAAACACATAAAGGGAGCACCATTGAAATAAACAGAGGGAGAGAAGGAATTTCAAATGGACAGAAAATGCAAAAGCACAGAGGGGGGAAATTAGCTACAGGGAAAATTATATGAGGAGGAACATGTACATCAAAGACACTAAACTGTACAAGAAGCTAAAAGAAATGTTTTTTCTTCAGAGGACACAGAAAAATAATGATGACATTCTTTTAAGTTTTACAGAGCTGACAAATACTTGCTTTGCAAGTTACATTCTGCCTTTATTTTTGACTTACATGGCAATAAACATCTTTTTTGATCCATAGCACAAGAATAAATTATTTATCAGCTAAATAAACTAAACAACAAAAACACTAGTAGCTAATGATAATTAATGCATTATACATGCTTTATCTCTGTGATGCAAAGTAACTTAAAAAACAACAACATTCTACCATCCAAGCCATGTTCCTGTAACTTATTCTGATCTACTCCACAGCAAGCACCAAACTGCAGACCTAAAAATAAAGCCAATGAGAAAGTGAAAAAAACCCTGGTCCAGATGGGCCCCCGTCCCCTGGCCTTTGTCGGAGTCCAGAGAGTGGGGGTGCCTACTGGTGTCAGCGGGGCAGCTGGCCCCAGGAAGGGGCTACTTACCCCTCTATTTCTTCCCTGCCCATCTGCAACCTTCTCCCTCTTCCCACTCCATCTCACCAACCCACACATGCAGAAACCTTGGGGTGCAGGTGCGTCACCAGGGTGCAGGGGTGGCATTCCCCCTCTGTTCCCTTCTGGCCACCTGTGCCTCAATTTTTTCCACAACTGGAAGGGATGGGAGAAGGGGTTTGCCATCTGCAGAGCCGGGAGCGGTCTGCTTGTCTCCACCCCAGGGAAAAGGGTAACATCTCGTGGGTCTAGGTGTCATGGTCCCCGTGCCTTCTCGCCTGTCCCTGTTTGGCTACACTGTTTTTCCGGTTTTGTTTGCGATCGCTCCCTTTCTCTCCTCCAGCGCCTTGCGCTCCACCGGGGCGGAGTCATGGTGACTCCAGCCCCTGGCAGCTCACCTGTAGTCAATCTGCTCATCATCGGGTCCTGTACTAAAGACGACAGCAGAGGACACTTCTTCGCTGGATTATTGAGTAACACATGTCAGTGTCTCGTAGTCGTAAGCTCGTCTCTCGTTGTTCTCGCCTGTGTGATACTTACCGTTCTCTCTCCAACGCCAGGACCCTGCCCGCCCCCCAGACTGAGCTTGGTGAGCATTCCGGCTGTTAGGATCACTGGTGCTAACTGGAGGACCGCTGTACATAGTCGTATGCTCCCTCACCTGCTTCACTGCCCTCGGAGGAACCCCTGCCCTGTTTCCCCCCTCGCACTTGTATATATTTGCACCTGGTGTTGTTGTAAATAAACCTGCTAACGCTTCAGTCTGCCTCGAGTCTCTCCTGCGCCGTGACAGAAGGTGCGGTTTCCCCCTCTGGGGGCGAGGGTACGTGGACCTGGGGTATATAGTATGTTTGGGGAGTGTGATTGTGTGTACAGTGTCCATTTGCGTCTATCTCCACATTGGGTAAGTGCTGAGTATTTGTACAGTCATGACCAAAAGTTTTGAGAATGACACAAATATTGGTTTTCACAAAGTTTGCTGCTTCAGTTTTTACGATAGCAATTTCCATATACTCCAGAATGTTATGAAGAGTGATCAGATGAATTGCAAAATCCTTCTTTGGCATGAAAATGAACTTAATCTCAAAAAATAAATTTCCACTGCATTTTATCACTCAGCATTTCATGCCATAAAAGGACCTGCTGAGATCATTTCAATGTTCTTGTCAGCTCAGTTGAGAATGTTGATGAGCACAAGGGTGGAGATCATTATGTTATGCTGACTGAGTTAGAATAGCAGACTAGATGCATTTAAAGGAGGGTGATGCTTGAAATCATTGTTCTTCCTGTTAACCATGGTTACCAGCAAGGTAACACATGCAGACATCATTGTGTTGTATAAAAAGGGCTTCCCAGGCAAGGATGTTGTTGCTACTATGATTGCATCTAAATCAACACTTTATCAAATAATCATCATCTGCTTCTCATCTAAGGGAGTGGGCTCACTCACAATTTTGCCAAAAAAACAGCCATGAATAAAGAATGGTACCAAAACACCCTCCAACAGCAACTTCTTCCAACAATACAAAAACAGTTTGGTGAAGAACAATGCACTTTCCAGCATGATCACACTGTTCTTGGATGGTTGGAAGAAGTTGCTGTCAGAGGATGTTTTTCTTCATTCTTTATTCATGGCAAAATTGTGAGTGAGCCCACTCCCTTGGATGAGAAGCAGTCCCACACATGAATGGTCTCAGGATGCTTTACTCTTGGCAGGAGACAGAACTTATGGTAGCGCTCACCTTTGCTTCTCTGGGCAATCCTTTTTCCAGAAGCCCCAGACACTCAGAAAGGGGCTTCTTTGCTGCCCTTCTTGACACCAGGTGTCAAGAAGGGCAGCAAAGTTCTTGATGATCTGATAAAGGGTTGATTTAGATGCAATCTTAGTAGCAACAACATCCTTGCCTGTGAAGCCCTTTTTATGCAACACAATGATGGCTGCATGTGTTGCCTTGCTGGTAACCATGGTTAACAGGAAGAACAATGATTTCAAGCATCACCCTCCTTTAAATGCATCCAGTCTGCTATTCTAACTCAGTCAGCATAACATAATGATCTCCACCCAAGGTCTACATTTTTAAGTGTTCTCATGGTCTGTCTCTCTTCTGTTGTTAAATGCCTTTTTCTAAATAGCACAAACTGAATGAGACATCAAGTATATTCATGTGTGAATGAACATTTATATCTGATGGAATTATTGACAAGTCATATTGAGGTACAACGTAAAGAAGAAGAACATGTGCTTAAGTGATTTTAATGTTTAAACTATAATTTAACCCGTTAAAGCTGTTTTAGATCAAATTAGCTTAACTCTCATATCACTGGTGCAATTGAAGAAAAAACTGTGCTTTTTTTTTGTCATTAAGGTATCCCAGGCACCACATCCAAATCTCAGCAAATAACACAGAAAACAACATAGAAAAAAAATTAAAAAATGAATCAATAAGAAAACAGTAAAAAATAAAAAAAAAACTGATAAAATGTACGTTTTCTGTACAATCCAATGTACCCACATAGCAAAATTGGTATGGCCCGGATCTGGCCCACACAATGTGCTTACACATGGCCCAATTCAATTCAATTCAATTCAATTTTATTTATATAGCGCCAGATCACAACAACAGTCACCTCTAGGTGCTTTATACTGTACAATTGTACATACAGAGATAACCCAACAATCATATGACCCCCTATGAGCAAGCACTTTGGCGACGATGGGAAGGAAAATCTCCCTTTTAACAGGAAGAAACTTCCGGCAGAACCAGGCTCAGGGAGGGGCGGGGCCATCTGCTGCAACCGGTTGGGGTGAAAGAAGAAAAGAACGGGATAAAGACATGCATTAGTGTGCCTGCAAGGCCAGTTGCAGGCACACTAATGGTCCTGTGCTGGCCCATGCGTGGATTAACTCTGGCAAACCTAATCAGGGCCACCAAAGGGCCATCATTCTTTGCGGTATATGAGCCAGGTGTAAGTTGTATGCAGCCACGGGCCAGTTGCAGACACACTGCTGGCCAAGAACAGTTTCCCCTCAGGCCTCAGATGTCAGCCTTATGTCTACCTTAATCAAGCCATGTAATAACAACATGTGCCGGAACATAACAGTGCAAAAGTAACATGATGAAACTCTGTTCAGACAATGGACCGATTCTTATTTAGCGCTTTTCTACTCTCCTGGATTATTCAAAGTGCTCTATGGCAGCGGTCCCCAACCCCTGGGCCATGGACCGGTACCGGTCAATGAGTCGTTTGGTAACGGGTCGCGAGAGTTGAGGTTCGGGTGTGAAATTTATGGTTTTCAGGGTTTTTATCGTTAATATTTATTGTTCTTATTGTTAACTCAGTTTCTCTTTGTCTTTTTACATGTGTTATGAATAATTTTTCATTTTTTTGGTACCGTTACTGGTTTTATTTTGTTGTATTTATCTGTGACACCTTTAAGGCTGGTCCGTGAAAATACTGTCGAACATATTCTGGGCCGTGGTGCAAAAAAGGTTGGGGACCGCTGCTCTATAAAACATGCTAGATTCACCCAATCACACACTTTCTCTAAACTGAGTGCTTGATAACTACATTTATACTCTTGATGTGCAGATTGGAGGAACCAGGGATCAAACCACTAACCTTCTAATCAGTAGGTGACCTGCTCTACTGCCTGAGCTACAGTCCGTTTACTGGTTTTATTTTGTTGTATTTATCTGTGACACCTTTAAGGCTGGTCCGTCTGGTTGACATAATTAAATCAAATCAAATCAAATCAAACTTTATTTATATAGCACTTAATCATACATGACATGCAACTCAAAGTGCTTTACAAATTAAAAAGCCCCACATACCCACATTCCCTCCCATCCCCAGAAATATAAAGACTGTTTGACAATAAAACCTCTATGCAACACTCATGCTCCGGCACACACACAGACACACAAACACACGCCTGTGAGCATGAGCGCC
>VUQR01036908.1:4788-19580 GCA_015108515.1 Hemichromis elongatus
CCTAGCTGTCTCGTAGGCAAAGGATAATCTTTGGTGTTGGTCCCGAACCCACACTCCCAGGTCATGGCATGGGAACTCCTGCTCAACACCTAGGCTCAAGTCTACTGGCTGTCTCAAATGCCGCCCAAACATCAGGTCCTTTAACAAGTCCATTTGGCAGCTGATAGGCCGCCTCGGGGGCACGCTTCCTCTTCCACAGGTGCCTATTATTGTCTGCCTAGTCCACAGTGGATTAAAATAATACTGTGCAACAACACTAAAACATACAATATAAATATCAGGATAAAACCATGCAATATAAATACCACTCCTCTATATCCACATACACAGTATTATCCAACCCAACACAAAACATAAAAACACAAATTTCCACTGTGTGACACATTGACTACATCAATGTATTTACATGTTAAAGGAAAGATTTTAAATTCTTTTGTATTTTCATAAAAGAGAAGGACTGTATTACACTATACAGCCCTGCTTATGATTCAGTACTCATTTATACTTTCTTACATTTCCTACTGTTAAGTGACATGTAGTGATTAACTTTAAAAACAATAATAAATTTAATGGATTTATTATAAGAAAAATGCATTGTTGACAAAGATGTTCCTACGATCTGATCCACTGTTTCTAAAGCATTACATTATAAAAATCAGTGATTTGGAGCATTATAAAATCACACAAACAATATTAAAAGCAACAAATAAAGAAATATGAATATAAATGAATACAAAATAAACACTCATTTCTGTTTCTATCTAAAAACCAATTAGTGATGACATGTTGATGATGGACACTTATATGCTCTGCTGTTTAGGTTCATTATAGTTACTAGCATCTCTGATCTGCAGCTCATAGATCTGCAGATTAGAGCCCACGCTGGTGCTTCCCCAGAGTTCAAGCAATTCACACATTTCAACATCATCTGATTAAGGAGAAGGAAAGCAAATCAGTATTCCATTGTTGAGTTGCTGCACTGAAACCTCTCGAGCATCAGCTAAACGTTCTTTCAATATTGCTGTACGTTTCACTAAGGGAAACTTATATATATATATGTATAAACATAAAATGGCGAGAATAATATAACAACATAATACAATATTTGTGTGTGCATGTGTGTGTGAACTAGAATACAGAATATACCTGCATGAAATAAAGTGATAGGGCTTGTATTTTGTCTTCCTCTGATGCCTTTTGATCTTTTTACCAGCCATCACAGCTGTGTCACCAGACAAGGTGATTTTATGGCCAAAAGGGAAGAGCTTACATGCAACATATGGAGTCAGACTGAAGTTTGGATTTCATTTTTCTTTTGGGGGGGATTCCCAATAGCAGTTTGACAGAAATGTGGACAGCAGACTGGCAGATAACTACATGATCCATATAAAAAACAAAATACTACCTTTATTCTACCTTCAAGTTCGATATTTATATGCAAAAAAAGGTTAACAGTTTATGATTTTTTTCAAAGATTTTGATGCTTTCACAAATGTTTTATGTGCAAATTGAAATACAAGATATCTCCTTTAATCTGTCTTGTATAAAGTGTCACCAATTTTAATCAAAGCAGGAATGTAAAATGCATTTTAAAGCTCACAAAGTTAGGAAAAAAAAACGTGTTTCCTGGACATGTAAGTACATCTATGCTAATTCAGACAAATGAAGAGTGAATATGTTTTTTTTTCTGAAAGCATCTTAAAAAAAACAACAACTTATAAATATGTTTAAAAATATTCTGCCTTACCTAACAGCCTGCCCTGATCTTTATTTTAATTGCTGGGTTTCAGTGTTAAAAATGCCAACAAGTTCTGATTTCTGCCTTTGAGGACAAACTGGCCTTAAGGGTCAGGTGACTGACTGGCATTAAGGGTAACATAACTGATGGCACAAACCAGAGTGTTGCCTCGGGGTGGGAATCAAATTAATAAATGATATCAATAATGGAGTCAATACATTTTTTATCAATTCCCATCTCTTGTGTGTATGCTGCTATAGTATAAAAAGCTGTACTCACTTTTTTCAGTGCATATTTCCATGTGCACAGAAAACTGTCCACAGCCTCTGAGGGTAGTAGGAAACATGATATGAATGAGAGGGCACCACAGACAGAGACAACATGAGTAAACACAATAGGGATCATAACAAGAATGAAATACTTATTACACAGCTGAATTGCTAATGGGGAAATGTATCCCCACCGCCCACCTCTGAAGCACAGGGTTACGGTACGGTCCCACACAGCGATCAGGTATAACATAATTGTTGAGAACCTGAGTAAAAGCACACCTCTTTCTCTTTAAAACTTTGGGGAATTTCTACAAACTATGGAAACAGAATAAAGTGAAACTTGATTACTGAGCCTCGGAATCGTCATCCTATAAACTGGGATGTGAGGGATAGTTGTGTGTATGCCACAGAGATATTGTATTTAGTTTGAGAAGACAGCAGCTATTTAAAATGCACAGTGTTTCAGCTTTCAGATGTTTAGCTGTAATTATATTATAATAGTGTTAAATAAAGATACTTGAGATTCACACACACACACACACACACACACACACACACACACACACACACACACACACACACACACATAAAGTTAATGGCTGTTTCTCCACCTCTGGTGGAGCTGCTGCACAAGACTAAAATAGTTCGGGTATCCTGTAACTTCTACATTCTGACAAAATAGGTTCATTTGCAGTTACTCTTAAAATTTGCTTTTAGATTTACCTTTACTAACTTGTTTTGTAGATACACGACCATTAACCACATGACATTAACTAGTCCACTTTTTTGGACATGTGATAATCATGGTGACAGTGTTGGCTCAAGTCTGCCAGTTACCCAGACCTACAGACCAGTCCACAACCATCTGGCAACTGCTATTCATGAGGGGAAAGTGAGTATTCCCTGACCAACTGTGAGTGGTTGCTAGATAGAGGAAAAATAATTATTTAAGCTCCAGTCATGCAGGCCGACGGACCAATCAGACCCTTTTACAACCACCTGTAGGAAAATGTGTTAGCAGTTGGCAAAAACCTGTGTGATTAATTTGGTCGCTACCATATTGACACTGGTATGGAAGTGATGGACTTGTCTACAGACACTGGCCAGCTATTCTCCAAGCTGCAGTGAAACTGGCACAAACTGAAAAATTTGTGCCTCGGTGCTGTAGTCAACAAATTTAATAAAGCAGAACTTTTACTTTCCCATTTGTATTGCACTTTTTCAAGTTTTATAACGTGGCAGTTTTTCGTGATTGGTCACAAAAAAAAACTGCCGGTAACAATCAGTTATCAGAGACCTCACTAGAAGGTTTTTGGTGTAGAACCTTTGCATCTGATTTAACCAAAGAAAAGCCAACAACCTCGAAGAACCACCCCCAACCTGCTCAGGAATACAGAGCCTTCCCTTCCAACCAATGATTTTACTGCATCCTGCAAGTAACGTGCATATGATCTCATGTGAGAAACATCAATAAAGACAAAAATTTAATATCTGGCACGACTGAAGCAGTGTGGGATCAACCTGCTCTATCTCCAGCCACCCCAGGTAGCATCATAGTTCCCTGTACCTCAAAGAACCACATGTTGTTAACACAATGTCAACATTTTAACATTTAAGATAATTAAGTAAAGTGATATTTACACTGTACATTGCACATTCCTACTCCTATAAAAACATTGACCCATTCACACATTATTTTCTAACACACACACTCATACTCCAATGGATTCATAAGGTGCAATTTTCGGTATGCTGGCTTGCTCTAGGACACTTCAGCGTTTGGACTGGAGAAGCCAGGGATCAAATCAAATGGTTATGGGGCGCCCGTGGTTCAGGGGGTTGAGGTGCTCATCTTGTAACCGGAAGGTTGCCGGTTCAAGCCCCCAGCTCTCTGTTCTGGTCATTGTGCAAGACACTTTACCCTTACCCTGTAGGCCAGAAGGGCCAATGGTGCATACGGCAACTGTAGCCTCCACCAGTGTGTGAATGAATAGTGGAATTGTAAAGCGTTATATAAATGCAATCTATTATTTTTAAATCACCAATATTCCAATTGGCAAACAATCCGCTCTACCTCCTAATCCACCGCCGCCCAGTAATAGCAACTGCTGTTTTTTGGCAACAAATCAGGTAGCCGTTAATCAGCCTTTACTATGTATTTTTCACTAGGGATGAAAAACAGGGTAACAAGAATTACTGATTAAAACATCTACTGTAAATAAAACCTATGACCTTATTAGTGTGTGTGAAAGCAAAGATATACTCAGTCTGTTGTCCTTTTCACACTCTGGTGTAGGTGGTATTATGGGCCTAATGATGGTAACTGGGAATGTGCTGCTTTGTAAGAATGCAGCTGTATGTTTCCGCAACATGAACCAAGAAAACACAAAAAATATGAACACCTTTTGATTTGTAAGAAGAAAAAATGAACACATTGTAATGAGTGATTTAATATTGTGTTTTTGTGTCATGAATAGATATACTGTAGAGAAGCAGCAGGTGTCCATTTGTACAGGTAATTTTCTGACAGTGTTATTAATCATTCTCTCATTTCACAGCAGCCAATCGTAGCTTGAATTTCCCATTAGATTAACCGGCCAATCAATAAGGGGGTTACTGGCAGGAAGCTGCTGTCCAGTAAAAACTACCCCTTGGTATACTTAGATTGAAGATGTGGTTCCTCACTCTGCTTTCCTGCGGGAGCTTCTCTACTCATCTCTTGCCCTGCATTTCAATGATTGAAATATTCACAGTCATGCCAGACCTTGCAGAATTTCTGGGTGATGGCCCAAAGGACTCAAAGAAGAAAAAAAGAAAGCATATCTTGTAGAGTAGTGCATGTCCACAATAGACCACAAATAGTAATCTCATAGTGTATATATGTATAAATGTCTCTACGTACCCTATCTCCTTGTTTAAATATCAATTTTAATTAATCTTACATGTCTGTGCCATACATGAGCGAAAATGTCCCGCAGGCCTGGTAAAAACCACCTGTAGGGCAATTTATTGCTTCAACATGATAATAACAGCGTCTAAACACCATTTAGATGAAGATGTCTGAAATCTGGGAAACGATAGCTACATCGTATAGAAGAAGAAAAGGAGAAGAATGTGTTTATTTTGCCTTATATTAGTATTTTAAAGTATTTAGCCAGGCTTTTCATTTGATGTCTAGATATTTAATGACTGTGGTAGGTTTTTGTTGCATGATTTTTTCCTTTTTTTTCTCCTTTTAGGTTTTGTGTTGACATTGTATTCCCTTTTAATAATTGGGCAGGAGTTCTTATTAAGCAGCTTTTACAGAAAAACAGTCTTGTAGAGTAGCAGTGTGTTTGCTTTTAACTCTTTAAAGCCTGAAAAAAGCCATAATGTTTTTTTTAGTGAAGCTGAAAAAAAGGAATATTAATTAGCATTAATGGGTTTTTGCTACATCAGGCTTTTTCATGTTTATTCCGTAAAAATATGTCGTCTTAAAAACCTAGTGTATCAAATATGATACATTTGGCTTTAAACATTATTTTTTTAATGTTTAATGCCTTTTAGCTCTTATTTCATAATATAGCCTTTGGTAACAGTGGTAAAAAAGTAACAGTCTACTTCTCTTGCTGTGCAAAACTGATGGTAGTTTTACAGAACCAAATTGGGATAAGGCCAACAGTCTCGGTCGTTGTGTCCTTGGGCAAGACACTTCACCCGTTGCCTACTGGTGGTGGTCAGAGGGACCGGTGGCGCCCCCCAGTGTCCGGCAGCCTCGCCTCTGTCAGTGCGCAGGCCAGCTGTGGCTACAGAGTAGCTTGCCATCACCTGTGTGTGAATAGGTGGATGACTGTAAATGTAAAGCGCTTTGGGGTCCTTAGGGACTAGTAAAGCGCTATATATAAATACAGGCCATTTACCATGCCCTAGAACATTCGATGCTACCATGTCTTAGCAAAATAAATCCCTTAATAATAAAAGGCAACAATCCATCTTCAATTGCTCACTTACACTGTTACTATCAAGTAGAGCTATGTAAAGTACTTCACCAGTAGTTTGGTGTGGAGTCTCACAAACCTCCCACCTTTAGAATTTTTTTGGATTGAGTCGACTGCTAAATGACAGCACACTTTCAATGTGAAACGTGTGAAACTTTCAGTTAAAACACAGGCCTAAACAGAGGCACTTGTGGTCAAAATCACACTTTTTTTGCAGACAGCTCTAATCGTGCCAAAACATGTAAAATTTGAAACAAAAGCTAATTATGCCTTCAAACAATACAACTTGCGAACAAGTGTATGAGTGCTTCCAATCAATCATTACACAATGGACAACAAAATATTGCCCTTGTTTGAATCACCATTCCTTTTCATTGTAGCCCATTACATAGCCTTCATGCTAGGGCCAACTGTTATCTTTCTACACAGGCTGTGTCAAATCTGCCTTCTTGCAGTCAACTGGATCCAGAATCAGAAATTCTTTCATTCAAAAGTGGGAATATGTAAGGAGGAACAGCATCATCATACGAGGGTGTACTGCAAACCACTTATTGACAAGGCGAGAGTGGTGCAATGCCACATTATCCCAGATAATGGCAAGAGTTGAATGCTAAGCCTCAACAGCCGTCTCTCCTCAGGTGGAATCAGCCTCTCATGAGGTGCATTCAAGAATGTTATGAGGCGTTCAGTGTTGTATGGGCCAATAGTGGGGATATGACATAGGATACTGTAATTGAAGAGGGCAGTACACATGGTTATGCTGGGGCACCTCTGTGTTGAAACTGTGAAAGTGTCCCTGTACCCAAAGAGATTCTTTCCACATCTCCTCTTTTACAGAGACTGAAGCCGGCTTCATCAACATAACATTAGCTTCAAGCTCCATTATTCTCTAAGTAAAAAAGGGCAAAATTACAAAGAAAAGTGTCTCCAGTTGACTCTAACTATGATATGACACAGCATTACAGTATAGTAATGTTTTCTGTGGAATCTGGGCTCCTTCCTAACATCAGAGTTCCTTTGAAATGGAACCCTGTAGAGCTGCTTCATGGCCATATGGTTACTTCTTAGGACGCACTCAACGGTGGTCAGGCTCACGTTGCTGATGATTCCCTGATTTCACACATCCTTATGGCCATGTTCACAACAGCTGCCTCCTTCTCAGCACTGAACATTTCCTTGTACTCCAGAGAAAAGTAGCTTGGATTCTATGAAGAATACGTGTAATGGGGATGAGGAAACAATTACATAAAGTATATCACTGAAGATATTTCTGTTTATACTGCACAGCAACATCACCTGTTCTCCTGTCGAAAAATTCTGACAACAAATGCAACAGTGTTTCTCTTTAGAACAGTTTGCACTCTTTGTCCAGCCTCTCTAAGTAAAAGGCCATGTTTAACAACCTCAAGTCAATAAAAGTTACCTGAATTTCCTCTGAAACTTGAGCCTTTCCAACGACACCTCCACCTCACACACTCTCTTATCCTCGGACTCCTCTACTTCTTACTCTCACTCTCATCTGCCTTAGGTGCTTCAGTGATTTCATACTGA
Organism: Hemichromis elongatus; assembly: GCA_015108515.1. Taxonomy (NCBI): domain Eukaryota; kingdom Metazoa; phylum Chordata; class Actinopteri; order Cichliformes; family Cichlidae; genus Hemichromis; species Hemichromis elongatus. Next base: position 12,327 of record VUQR01036908.1, read on the forward strand.
TCTAGGTAGTTTCTTATAGTTCGGGATAAATGACTTCTGCTTGGTTACCATAGAATGACATCCACGTTAACTATTTTGCAAAAAGGTGGGGAAAATGTGTCAATCGAATGAGAAAGAACTACTCTTTCCAAGCTTTCATATCACGACAGCTAACTCAGAGGGATACAGTGTTTCCTGATACTAAACACACTGAACCTTAAAGTCCAGATGAAAATGTGCAAATATCTACCTTTTACTGCTTGTGAACTTATTTTAATGTTAGCTTTTTGGGGTATATTTATGTACCAGCAGTATGAATGGCTTGGGTGAAATGGAAACGTAGGTTAAAACTGCTTTTAAGAAGGTTCCTGATCCGTGCCCTGGCCTTTCTGTGTGGGGTTTCCGCGCTCTTTCATACTGTGTGTGTTGATTATTCTGGTGTTTCCCCTCAATTTACAGCCCAGAAGCTACTCATATATTTAGGTGAAGTCGATGTGTCGAAGTGTTGAAATTAATCATAGATCAAGATCTTCTAAGGATTTCACTCGGGCTGGGATATAATGCAGTCTTATTAAGGGATGTATGGCTTTATAGAAATGTCTTATTGCACTAGATTTTATTTTTTTTGTTTTTACAAAAAGAAAAAGACAGAAAACTAAGAAGATGTGTCACCTCCTTTTTTGTTTTGCCTGTTCCTGCAACACAGTGATTAGTGGATTGAGCAGCCTTTTGGTGTGGTGATTAGTGGCTCGGGTGAAATGATAATGTAGGCTAAGACTTGCATGCAGGAAGGAACCATGTTATTTTAATTGGTTATTCTAAAATGATTGTGGATGTGACACAGATAAAGCACTGTATGAATGTATGTTTACACATGGCCTGTAGTATAGAGCACCTTGAGTGGTTAGAAGCCCTATAAAAATGCCACTCCATCCCAGCTTCTATAACAACACATTACCTAAAGTCTTGGAGATGAATTTTCTATTCCATAAGGTAACACAAAATGTTCTTTAACTTCACCCCAAAGATCAAACTCACTTTTCAGAGTAATTACATTTTAACGATTTTGTACCACCACTGATGCTTTAGATTCTATCAAACAAATTACAACTTGAGAAAACAATACTGGGAACTCCAACTCAGAGGTGAAGCTGATTGCAGTACAGTAGTAGCGGGAGAAAGTAGACGATCCTACAGGTTGAATTTATAAGAGCGATGACTGTGGCAGCAGTCTGCAGTACCACAATCAAAGCCACTGTGGTGAGATTCATTGAATGACAGCTCTCCTTTTTAGTGGAGCGATGCCACTGGAAACATTCTATATTTTCTCTGGGATAAATCAATCTGACAGCCACAATGCAGGATAAACAAAAAAATGACTGACAAACTGGCTTCTGCTCTGGATGCATACGATAAGTAGGTGGATCGCTTGGCATGGTTGTACAGCATTGGAGCACGCTGTACAAGCATTTCCTTTCACAGTTCCATTCAGACACAGTACATATTGCATGCCAGGATGGCATCACGATTTGGAAGGCAAAGGGATAGCTGGAACATTCAGGTGAAGACCCAGAAACTGTTACCATGTGGCCTAAAATAGCTTAAATTGAACGCAACTACAGTAAAAGAAGTGAAGGAAAAACAGATCTGTCCATTACTTAAAGAGAATGACTCAGAGATGGCGTTTACTGACACATCCCGAAGACATAATATAATACAGTTATTTATTAATTAAATTCTGTTTTAGATGAAAATGGATGTCACACATCATGGAATTGTTGTGCTGTGTCATAGTCTTGGGTTTATTATGTTGTTCTTCTGATTTAGTATACTTTGTGTTTTGGATTCTGGTCATATTTCATTTTTCATATTGCATATTGTGCTCATTTCCTGGTTTGATTTTGTGGTCGCTGTAGTTTCCCTATTTGTGTTTCCTCTGTTGCTTCCATGTGCCTTTGCATTTCTTATGGTTGATCTCAAAGTTTCTAATCCCATATCTGTTTCTAATGCTCTCTGTGTTTCACAGTCTCTTGTGTTTTGATTTTTAGGTTTCAATTAATTTTTGATTTTGTGTATTGAAAGTTTTCCATCAGCGACTAGAGACTCATTTTATTTGATCCAATCAGCTTTTACATGCTGCATTTTGGTCCTCAACCTTTGCTTCCAGTGACAACCTGATGTACTGAGTACAGCTGGCTGTGTTTTAGAAAACTACAAATCCTATAATTAGATGTTATCTCTGATGCCGTTAGCTGTTTCCAGATCCAAAGTCCGCTTCAGGTCCTAAAATCAAACAATCACTGCAGCATCACTGAGAGTTAAAAACTGTCTAAATTATTTAATCTGTAATAAAATGATCAGTGTTGCTGCTTTACCAGGTGTAACCATTAAGTATAACATCCGGGCATTCATGAAAACGGAATTGATTAAATTTAACGGAGTTAGAAGTTAGCAAAAAGTTAGCTCGCTAGTTTCCACCTAAACATGATATACGATGTTCTAAGAGATTTCTGAAAACATTAAAACGTACAGCTCTGCTGTCACATCCAACATAAATGAAGACACAGAACTAAACAGCAGTGACGTTTGTATGGTTACTGAAGTTGGAATAGCTGGTATATAATGATATGCTATGTGATCACTAGCAACACAGCTAAAACACAGCATGTTAGCATAACATAAACACAACTTTTTTTCACTCGAAAAAAGTTAACGTAAGGATTCCTCATGGTGAGGTACAATTGCAATCTGATGGCAGTAGAAAAGCTCTATATAAGAACCAGTCCATTTACCATTTATCTAAGGGTCAATAGCCTGCGAACAGCAAGGCGGACTCATCTGGTCTCATCAATGAAAGAGCTGCTGTCGCACAAATTAGTAACAAATAGAAAAGCATCTGAGCATCAGAAATAGATCCAGGAACAATCGAGGAGGTCATTCTGTTGAAGCAAATATTCTTTTCATTTATATCCATCACTGTATTGGTGTGAATAATATTGTTGCAGGATACACTTGATTCCCCTATGGTGTAATGAGGCCCACTGTTTTATGATGAGACAATGTGTAATTTTGTAAACATGTCCAAACTACAAATAAAGTTTTGGATTAATTGTTAACTATTAAAACCCATATAGCACCCCTTTGTTCATATGCTCAGATCAGAAGTCCTGATTGACAGCAAATTGTTTAATACCAAGAAAATAAATCATATTTTATTGCCTTTAGTGTGCCTCGGGCACAAAAAGTTTGAAACTCAGCGCTCTAAGGAATAATCTGCTCAGAAACCTTGTGTGCTGACATTCATAATCATGCTGCCTTGGCAAGCAGTTTTCAGTGATCACGGTGATGTAATGCCATTAAATATTCCTGATCTCATGCTGAATGTGTTTCAAAAAAGTTTGAATCACAGAGGCCCCGCTTTGGAAGACTCGACTGCCAAGGCCTTGGCGCCTGATGAAGAGTCCATGCCTTCAGGTAAAAGTCAGGTTAAAAGAAGCCAAACAAAATTAAAGTGAATATCATCTGGATGGGGATTGTTTAGCGTGTGAACAGACCTCACCAACCATTAACCTCACAGAAACGGTTAGCTTCATTTTGTGACAGTTTTCACCTAAGCTTCCCCCGTACGCACAGTTTACTTCTATCTGTACATCTCATCATGTGTTATTGCTTGCTTGTGTAATACTAGCAGGTTACGAAACAGATTAAATTGGATCCGGAAGCAGTGATACACTCATCTCAACACTTGGATTCTCTGAACTTCACCCCACCATCATAATCTGTCCTGCCCTGTCTCTTCCTACAGCCTCATTATGCCGACATCCATCCTTTCCTGCAGACTATACCTATTATTAGTCTGACTGCTCTATTTGTTCGGTTATGCATAGATTTCACATAAAAAGTAATTGAAATAAATGAAGTCATTATTCAAAGATCTATTTGAGGCAGCTGTGAGGTAATGTCTTCATATAGTACACTCACCTGTCACAAATGTGAATGACATCCATTCAAACAAGCTCTGCAGGATGTGCTCGCACCATGTGTGTAAGCGTGTGTGTCCATGCTGTGTGTGGCATTTGGTGTCTTGGCTTATCTGGCTGAAGAGAGAGCTATGAGAGCTCACTGTGTAATTGAAATGTCATGCGTACAGGAGAGGAGTTTGACTGAGCAGAAGCCTTTAGCCATGCCCCAACAAGCCGGGGACAGATGAGCAACAGCTTCCCCAATGAGAAGTGGCATTCCCCGAACCCATTCCTCCTCATCCGCCCTCCTCCTCCCTCGTCTGTCACCCCATCTCAGCTCCTCCACTCTCCCACTCTCTGATTCCTCCCTGCCTATCTGCAGTGTAGCAGTGATTAACGATAGAGCCTGGTAGTTGCTGAAATATTAAAATAAATGGCCGGCTGAATCAGGGTCTGAAGGAGAGCAACTGCATTTATCATTTTTATCTGAGGCTAAACTATTGTGTTATTGATGGTGGCAGTGGGCTTGCCATTCAAGTGTACTAATGCAGGTGGCAAGGAAACTCCCAGGGTTTGATTGCTGCCAAGCACAGAGACAACACAGTATAATTCATTTTCACATAATCCACAGTGATTAATAGGACTCTACTGCATAGTATATTTGCAAGCTCACTCACCTCCCCACCCCACTTGCATTTTCTGTCATTACTGCGCTCTCCACAAAGAATAAAACAATAACGCCGAGGCACCGTAATCATATCTCAGCTGGATAATAATCCAGCTGACAGAAAATGTATAATTTTCAAATTAGCCTGCCATTATATGCCATTTAAAAAAATACATATCTGAAATTATTTGGATCATACATTTCATGCAAACGTTTTTCTATTTTATCTTTTCTTCAGGTCATGGGCTCTTACTGTAAACTGACCTCATGAAGTGTTTAACATGTTTATGTTACCTGTCAAAAAACCTAATTATTATTAAGGTTTTTGGTATTTGTTTTTTAAATATGACATAAGAATACAAAATTCCAAAGAGTGTCAGAAGCAACTTAGAATTTAGGGTCTTCAAGCAAAACTTTTTTATGTAAAGGATCCAAAGACATCACAAAAGGAACTAGTATGGTTCTATGTTGCTATTGAGATATTTCACGCAAAGTCTTGCAGATAACCATCTGGATGTTATTGCTATGTGCTTCCACCAGGGGGCACTGTCACAAAATATGTGGGAACAACCCGTCTTTGAGCAACTCTTGCTTGTGTTTGTGACGTTGATGCTCCTTTAGCTTATGCCAGAGTCATAATAGACCAACAACATCTCTGATCGCTCGTTATTGTGTCATGCTTCTTCCTCCTTTCACTCCTTTTTGGCCAATCAGCATTCTACCTGCCGACTGTATCACTGCATACAACATTAAGGCAAGCTCATGTGATTTGTTTAAACACCCATTTCTATCACTCAAAGGAACTGCTAAGGAACTCTACATGTTTGAGAAGCAAGGTAATTTACCACTGACCCTGTAAAACTGGTGGTTATGCCTTATGAAGAAGAGGTGCTATTTGTGCTGTAGGTCCAAAAATGCACAAAATGCCGAAATGTGGTGTAGGGACCAACATTAAATCACCATGCAATGAAGTCGGTTCCCTCGGAGGTAAATGTAGAGTAGGCAACCTTTGGCTATGTTACCAAGTGCTGTAAAAACCTGTCCTACTACCTCATCTAGAACTGAGGACCTTTTCACAGTGGTGGCTGCTGTTGTTGCTGTCTGTTGCGGCCTGTTTCTATTCCTGAGTCAGATTTTGTTTAGTCTCAGCAGCACATGGCTAAGTAGTGTTTGTCTCTAAAATCACATATTGTGCTGGAAAAGCTATGCAATTTCAATTTGCTGTGGGAAATAAACCACGAGTTCTAGGAATCACCTCGTGTCACTTTAGCTAACACCTCAGCCAAAGTGACAACAGATGTAATTTTCAATGAAGGCTGATCTCATGAGTAAAATGATAAAAGAATAAACAACACAGCCTGCTTGGTTTTAGTGTGTGTTGTATCAAATATGACAAATGTATATGTTATTGATTTGGAACTGACAACTATTATGTTTTCAATTTTATTTGTGTTCTTCTGTAACATGTGACGCCTTTGAATGGTCGCAATTGGAATTTAAGTTTATTTATATATACCTCTGTTATTTACTTAAAAAGCAGTTGTATAATGTCATGATGTACATTTGTCGGGTTCAGATTCTGACAGAAATGAACGATACTTAAATCAAAAGTATAGGACATAAACAGGAACATTAAGCTTCACAGACACTGTGATTGAATGTATAATCTAATAAAAAAAACAAAAAAACATTGTGATTAGATTTATTTCCATATTGCCCAGCTTGGTTGTCCAAACAGTGTTACTTTTGTTTGAGTTTCAGTTTGTGTGTTTTTTCTAAATTAAAACACAAGAAATGTACCAGACATGGCAAGTTATTTAAGCATGTGTAGTTTGTTGTTATCATTGTGATTATGTCTTAGTAAGTGCTCATCTAATAGGATGACAATCAGTCTTCATGGACAGTGTGAACTTGGCTTAGAAACATAGGGTTCAGCATTATTAAAATGGCGCATGACCAGAAGTATTAAGTGCCTGCTTAATACTGACTGTTACACATGTGAGAAATATGATGCTGCATGAAAGCAGATGTGGAGCTGACAACATTTATAGGTGTCACTATAACAGAAAAGAACAATTCCACTTAGAAGAAACAGCTCTCGACATATTTGACAGACATTCGAGCCCACGGGGATCCAATCTGCCATCAAACGTAAAGGCAGACCTACAAAACATGAAAATAAAGAAAGCATGGATGACTAATGACGGCTGTGCTCTCTCTTGCTGCACTAAGGTTCTAATTTGGAGCCCGGGTTTCAAAATGATATGCTCCAGTGAGGAATCTTCACTGTGACCTCACAAGGCTGATTTCATAAGGAAAAGCTGTTCGAAGACAAGACGAACCTCAGGCTGTTGGTGAACGCAGGTCTCTTGTTCTCCGAGGGTCAGCTCATCACCCCAGGATTTTAGTTTCTTGAGTGAAAGTCTGGTGCAGTTAACACACACTTTTACAATATCAAACATTGCTACAGACAGCATCATTAAATTATAATTAGGATTATTCTCTGTACTCCAATAGAGCATCATTTTCTATACCCTAAATCAGGGGTCCCCAATCCCAGTCCTCGAGGGCCGGTGTCCCTGCAGGTTTTAGATCTCACCCTGGATCAACACACCTGAATCACATGATTAGTGATTACAGGCCTCT
>VUQR01036911.1:0-22489 GCA_015108515.1 Hemichromis elongatus
GCTAAAGTTACTCAGAGCTGAAGGTGAAGCTGCTCAAACAACCTTTTAGGTTTCTGCCTCATTGTTTAAAAGAAAGGCTGCACTTTATGTTGACATTTACATTATTATTATTCCACATAAATTAAAAGAGCTTGAGTTTATAATATTCATGTCCATGTCTATTATTTCACTCTGTCATTCACTGAAAACCTTTTAAAATAAAATTAAAAAAAAAACAACATTTGCACTTTGGGGCAAATTTTCCTTGTGCAATTAAATGTGATTAATCAAGATTAATTAGTTACAAAGCCTCTATTTAATCAGATGAGTTTCTATAATTGTGTCCCATCCCCTACACAGGCACGTTCTGTGTAAGTATTTCAAACTATGTACAGAACACTCAGGTTCGTCTGTTTTCCACCTGAGAGCCTTCACACTTTAAAACAGTCTATGGGTCAAACGTTTTAGAGCAATTTTTCCTGTTTTTTTATTTATGAATTATGCAGTGTAATGTCTCGTTGCACTCTGAAATGAAAGCATAGAAGAAATAAGCAACTGGAGTTAACAAAGAAGTGATGGAATCGTTTTCTAGACTAAACTCTGACCCATCAGAGTGGACCGCTCTGGCAGATGTAACAGCTCAGCACATTCTCTCTACAACTGCTCTTTCACTATTTTTACTGTACTACACTGTACAGTGTGTCTGCTCTTCAGGATGCACACACACAAACACACTGAAATACACGTTTTTATAGCATTTGAAATAAATAATGGCCATACTATTCCCACATTTGGGAACAGAAACAGGAGGCAGCCCCTTGTGTTCGCCAACATGCTCGGGGGGAGTTTAGGTTTTGCTGTCACTGCACACTAAAGTAATGATGCCTAAAAGTCATTGAACCCTCATCACTGATATACATTTGGCTGCGGTGATGGTTACAAATAAATGAGGCTGCAATTATTTGTTTAAAAATGCTTGTGCATTTCTAAATAACGAGGATGATCTAACTGGGACACTGAGACTTATCCGCGTTGCTTTCCCAGCACAAAAATAACAAATGCTTAATAATCAGTGTTGTTCATATTCAGTTACAAATCCCACAGTGGGTTATTAATTCTAGGAGAAACCCCACCGAGAATACAGAAAGTGCTCATTTTGCTCATTAAATTGTACTTTGTGTAAGCAAACTGGTGCTTATGGCAAGAACTGATGTTCGTGAAAAACCTGCAGTAAAAACAAAACAACCCTCCACCCACGACCACGCTGAGCCGGTAGTGATTTTGAACACAGCCGGGGGGTTAGCTCATTTTCTATTTATTTGCTATTAGTTAGGCACTTACATCAGCTTTAGCGTTTCCATCCTCTGACCCTCCGTCAGGACGCGCTTGTTCACCCGTGGAGTCCGGCAGTTTAAACTGTGACACCTTATACTCGTCACATCTCCTTAAAAAATCCATAAAGTAAGCGCGGGCCGTCTGGACTATTTCCAAACGTTTGTCCCGGGTGGTCTGCTTCATGGTCAGTGCTCCTAACAAAGCGGGCAGCAGCAGGTACTTCAGGTCTGCCGTGGCGACCTCCTCCAGCTCTTCGTTGCGGCTAAACAAGTCGAGCTGAGCGACCATCCCGGAGGCTTCCTCTAACATATGGATACCGCGTTTAACTCTCACCTGAATACTGTTTGAGGCGAGAGGCTCGTTTGTGCTGTCGACCTCCTCAAATATTTTCCAACCACGATCTAACAACTCTGATAATTTAAGCGGTTCTGCGTCCAAATGTAATGGTTGTCTAACACTGCTGTTCTCTGACTCCGCCATCTTGTAATGTTTTCCGGGTTCGGTCTTCTTCTGCTATTTTTGAGGCTTAGTGCAGTTGCGTAAGTTTTAGCGCCATCGACAGGCAAACGTTAAAATGACAAGATACATACATTAAGACATAAAACATATACGAGGCTCTCCTCTATTAACTGATCCTGACCCGAAGGGTAAAAAAACGGTATTATAAAATAATATTGCGTTCCTTATCAATGTTTTTGGGGGTTGTTTTTTTTTACCTGTCCTGCCCGGCACTGTAGCATTTCGAATTATTTTTGAAACCCCCTAAAAAATGCCCAACAGCTTTATTTTCCCATGAGGACCTTTTGTTATACTGGTCCACTTATAAGACTTTTTATTTATATTTTAAGTAGAAAACGTCCAGGACCGGGGACGGGAAAGACAGTTTGTGAGAAACTAAACATGTAACACTTTGATTCAGGTATCGTTATTAAAAAGAAGAAAGTCCCAGTAAAGGCGCTCTGCAGATTGTGGTGATGACACACACACATCCTCGGTTAAGACACTTTAATATCAGCAACAATTAGCTCTGATCAAATATTCCCTCTTTGCTGAACTGGATAACGCAGCGACCACACACATTTAAAACAACACACAAAATACAACATCGTGTATACACATATAAAGACATATGAATGCTATCATGCTCTGCAAATAAGGCCAGTTCACAAAGAATTCCCAAGTGTGAACAGTTAGCTTGCTCTAAACAGCAAAGCACCAACGCCCTTCATTCCTGATACAACATATGTTCACACAATCTTACATTTTTCATTTAAAAACTAAAGGGCAGGGGTCACAATAACACTCCCATGATTACCTGATTACTGAAGCGTGTCATGAAAATAACTTTTGTTTCTACAAATTATTTTTCACATGGCTGAGGGCCACAATCCAGGTAACGGGTCGAGTGTAAACGCTCGCTGTGTGAACCCCAAACACAGGAAGCAGGAGAGAGCACCAACTCAGACAGCTACTGGGGAAAAACACAGTCTGAACGTTACATCTAAATATCATGTTAGAATTTAAATGTGGGCTTAAAACCAAGACTATGCTCTTTGACACACTTTGTCAAACATGGTTTCTTAGTTCCTATCAGCCTAACAAAACATGTAGAAACTCAGTAAAAATCAAGGAGAGTATTACTAGAGGAGGAAGCATTTATACATAAAAAAGAAAGCTGGAGTAAGGGCACCCACTGCTCCATCTAGGGTCTAACCTGTTGGGGACAACGCTGTAACAACAGCTGCTTAGTAACACCCTGTGTGGTATGTGTACTGAGTCACAGGAACAACAGACTAATGTCTGCTAAAGTCTTAGCAAAATGACTTGTGTCACGTCCACAAACAGGACCCAGACACAGTCCTGACACGCTGGGGTATCTGCAGGTGAGACATTCATCACAAATCAAACTACGTGGACAAAGTCCTGACCACGAAGACACCTTTTGGTACATGCCTGTTTATGTTGCACAGCAGCAACCACAGCTCTGCTGTGGCTGAAGGAACCACTTGTGAGTTTGTAAAAGGCACCGTATGTATGACTTTTATTGAACAGATCAAAAGACAAATCATGGCTTGGCAAACAGTTTTTCATTAATATGCAGTGGACAGCACGTCTGTCCTCTGACTTAGGCTTGCTTTGAGTCTGGAGGAGCTGATCAGCACTAACTCATCAGGAAGCTGCAACAGAGATGAGACAACATCGTGTGAGCCAATCACAGTGGCTTAAACAGGAGACGCTAATATTAACGTGCTGGCCTGTACCTGTATGGATATCCGTGGTACTTGGCTCTGAAGATCGACAGCAACCAGCTGAAGAACAGCATCACTAGACCAATACCTGCAACACACATAACTGACACGCAGAGTTCTGCTATTATACCTGGTCATGCATGATGAACACAAGTATACAAACTCAGGGATGACGATTCACTGACAGGAATGTCAGCGGTTTAAGATTCAAGTTTAGAGAAGGTTACACACATTTCTATCAAAAAGTTATTATCTGGAAACTTTGGAGTGTCTGTTTTCTGTATTCATGTAAGCATACAGATGTTCTAAGGTCAGAAGAATTTGGTAAACAGGATCATACAAGAGAGACAGGAATGTGCTACACGGAGAAGGATCTTAGACAACCTGAAGACACAAAGTCATCTGTGTGTTAGTGTGTGTGCGTACACGTACTCTTTCTCTTTCCAATATCCAAGTCTGAAGTAGCAGCTTCACATAGTAGAACTATTCCCATGGTGACAGCCGCATCTGACAGCTGGGTCAAGGGTTAAACAACGAGTTTATAGCACCAACTCAGGACCACAGCTGCCTGCTAAACCTTTACCTGATTGGTAAAGAGGACACCATTAACCCCGCAAATAAAAACAGACACTGGGTACAAGAACCAAGACTCTGCAAGCATTTACAAAGGAATTTGGGAAACTGGCCCGTAAACGGCTTTGGTACAAAGGCCTGAGCCCCTCCCACAGGGCCCAACGGTGCTGTGTGTCACAAGCACCGTTGAGCAAGCAGCGATACCACCTGCCAACCTCCACAGCAAAGATCTCCTTCACATATTGTTACACTACGCTTGAAGGTGCATTGTAGTACTGTGGATTTCTGATAAGGCTCCATCAACCAGTGGCTACAGACTGTACCAAGTATTGTCCCAGTGGAAGGACAAACCTTTCCTTTTCTACCACACATGGGACTCCTTTTTGGCCCATCAGGACGCTCCTTCTGCTCAGAGGTTGAAATCGGGCTTACAGGATTTAGCCTGGCAACAGAAGGACGATTGTTAGCCTTTTTGATTGTTTTATTACTGTTGCTATTGTTTGTTTGTTTTTCCCCCGACTCCCACAACCTCCATACATTGAGGTACATCTCTGTCCTGTGTATGTATTTGTTCTTACTGTGTTTTTCCTGCTTTGCAATTAAAGTTCAAAATAAAAAATAAAAAAGTACCAGTACCAGACTGGTACCTCCAGGTAGTTTAAAAAATATACTCAGATATGAATCAACAGTAAAATTAATTTGCTGCATTTAGGCCTCCTCCACAGCACTGCTGCAAACAGACCGGCGCAGAGCTCGGCCCATAATGACAAAGTGACAAAGGTTTGCTGGAAATTCTGGCAAATATATGCAAAATAAAAAGCCAAAAATATCACATGTACATAAATATTTAGAGCTTTTGCCATCACACTCTAAATGAAGCAGGTGTATCCTGTTTCCACTGATTTACTATTTGATTGAGGCCCAGCTGTGGTAAATTCAGCTGAGTAGGCGTTATTAGCTAAGACACACGTCTACGTATCTACTCAGTAAAAGGCACACGGCAGTCTGTCACGAGTTTGACAAAAGGCACCAGAAGGACTCCCAGACCAGACACGAAACAAAGTTCCCTAATGAAACAGAGTGAACTCTTTGGCCTGAATCCCAAAGGTCATGTCTGAAGGGAAGCGGGCACCACTCGTCCCCTGGACGGGACTATCCCTACAACGAAGCCTGGCGGCGGCGGCATCATAGTGTGGGGTTTGTCTTTGGCAGCAGAAACCAGGAGACCAGACGGGGTCGAGCAAAGACGAACAGAGCAATCTACAGACATGATAATGATAGACTGCTCCAACGTGCACTGGAGCTCGGACCGGGAGTAGGTTGAGCTTCCAACAGAACAAGGAGTGGGTTCAGGACCACTCTGTACAAAATCCTTGAGTGGCAGAGCAGGAGCCAAGATTTGAATGTGACCGAATCCCTCTGGAAAGATTTGAAAAATGGCTGTGCATCAACACTTCTAACTGAATCTGATGGTTCTGGAAACAAGAACGGAGGAAGGTGCCCCAGAAATAGGTGTGCCAAGCTAGTAGCATCATCCTCTAAGAGCCTTCAGGCTGTAATTGGTGCCAAAGGAGGAGTATTAAGAAAAGAAAAGTATTAAGTGGAGGCCGTGAATACGTCAGTACAGTTTATACTTTTTGTTTTGCAATTTTTAAGCACACTTTCATTTTTGCTTGTGTGTAAAATTTTGAGGTAAAAAACAAGTGTATTGGATTTTGGAATAACACAGGCGGTGTTCACCTCACAGCTTTACTGTGGAGCGTGACATGATACATGTTTCCACAGTGGACACATCCATGTTTGACAGGACAGGCTTCTATGTGATCACAGACCTAAGTTAGACAACTAAAAAAACATGGCTGAAACAGTCTGTGTCCCACCGGAAGGAGACCCCAGGGCAGACCAGGACATGCCGGAGAGATGATCTCTCTCGGCTGGCCTGGGAACCCCTCGGCGGGCCCCTGGAGGAGGCTGTGGAGTAGGAGGTCTTGGACTCGCAGGTTAGGCTGTTGCCCGTGTGATCTGGCCCCGTACAAGTGGCAGGAAACGAATGGAATGATGAATGGGTGGAGGACAGTAATAATATTAAATAAATAAAAGACTCAAAATCAACATCACAAAGTGTTAAAATGAAGATCATCTGTTCGGTAAACGGTGCAGAGCGTAGCCATTTTCCTCTGTGGCAGTTTGAGTGCGTTTAGTGGACACTGGCTATACAAGAGTTAGTCCGCAGAAAGCTGAAGGATACTGAAGAGGAGCACGATGTGCGTCTCTGCCACAAACTGTGCCTGACTGCTGCCGTGGATGTAACTCTGAAAACACACAGGGACATCTCTCACTTTTCCTCAGACTGGTCAAAATACAGTTATAGTAAGAGATGACATAAACTACATGTGGCCACGGTAACAACCTGCTTTTACCTGCACACATCTTTAATAAGCCATTACTGTCTGCGCCCATTTCTTTAACAAAGCTTTACTTTGGATGTTCTCCACACAGGCTCAAATCTTTTAATCTTCTGATTAATGGAACAAAGAGAATCCAAAATAAATCCAAACTTGCTCCAGTCATTAAAGACGTGTGCTGTCCAACCCCTCGCCCTGGTAAAAGAGCTTATTACAGCCACGATGATGCGTGCCAACAATATTTTCTAAACAGCAAATTAAGAGTATTTTTAAAAAGCAGCTATTGTATTTCAGTGGACTCAGGTGTAGCCTTCATGTGACCATAGCAGTCAGCTTATAGTGACACACATCAGTTAAGATCTTTGTTAAACAGCTGTAACTCTGCTGGAGCCAGTATGTTACATTAGTGACATGCATGGACGGTATTTTTGTCTTACAACTTGTCCCGTGCTGGGGTTTTTGTGAGCATAAGGTGGTCCTCTGATGTGGTTCCACATCTGGCCTGAAGTCATGATCAGGACAAAGCACTGGAACACAAACACAAATGCATAAAACACAACGATGACTGAGCGGTTGGCTATTTCATGTGAACAAAAACATTCACACTAACTGGCCTGTCAGAGTTTCACTTGTTCACACATTTTAATCCCAAACAGACAGAAAAACAAACAAAAACAAACAAAGAGCTCTTCTGTTTTCACCGTCTCCAGATTATTGAAGGCGAGTGTTTCCAAAATGATCCATCTACACAGGAAGCTTGTTTTATGATTTAAAGGCTTTACAGCAGACAATTGCCTTTTGATCACTATATATCAAATATATAGATTTAGTCCTTCCTAGCTCATCTGACTTGCCACTACCATTACACTGAGTCGCATGCATGTATAGTACTGTGCAAAAGTCTTGAGTGCCACCATTTCTTTATCTTTTGCTAACAAAATAAGAATAGGTGCAGCAAATTATTGACATTGGACTGTAAACACATGGAAATGCAGTATATAGTATATTTACACAAGTCTGTAAGATTCTAATGAGTTTGAAAGCCAGTGTTTGGTATGACCACGTGTATTTTTAAATGCAGGATGGTGTCTTTGTGAAGGACACATCAAAGCCCTTCTTTGGATGCTACCTGCCTCGTCTAATCTAACTGTCATAGTTTTAACTGATACCCAGTGCCTATAAATTAATTTGCCTTTTTATTAAAATACTTGAGACTGCGTTCACACGCTGCTCCTAAACACGTTTGTATTGCAGGTCTGTTTTTAGTCACACGTGTAAGTGAAGCACACATCGGCACAAAGCATCAACGCACACAACTGTTTGAATTACTCGATGGATGTCTGTGACAGTCCTCAGTCATCTAGGTCATCGTAGTCTAAGGAGCCAAGAGAGAAAACATCTGGACTTCTTTAGGCTCTGAAGCTTCTTCAGCAATTGTCTTAAAAGTCTGGGACTTTCCACCAGCTTCTCTTAGAACTGAAGAAGCTTCTCACACGAGAAGTTCAAGAAACTTAAAGAAGTCCAGATGCCTTTCTTTCCAAGCTCCTTAGACTATGAACGGCTGAAGCTCCAGTTCTTTCTTTAAATATTCTAGAAGGTTTATTTTGTTGTGACTCACACATTTGTTTTTCCGGTTGGGTTTTAATGTGGACATGAAACACTAGATGTATAAAGGCTCATTTCCACCATGGAGGCCTGCTCTTAAAAACAGATTTAACAGTCTGAAGCTGGATTTAAGTGCTTAAAGTTTTAAAACATGTCTAAGGTCATCTTCTGGGTTGGTTGGTTGCTGCTAAAAGACCTACATTAATTTATGTTAGCTAACAAGTAACAGAAGCAATGATTCAGTGGATTATAAGAAGACTAAACACCCGTTTAGGGGGTCACGTCTGTGTTTAAACTAAGGATGTACTCTCCACAGAGGCACACAATGCGCTCTCAAAGCAGATCACAAAATGCAATCAACACGACTGAATGCAATCATACAGTCTCTCTTTTCCCAAGCACAACGCTTTACAGCAGTGGTGTCCAACCCCAGGCCTGGAGGGCCGGTGTCCTGCAGGTTTGTAGATGTGTCTTTGATCCATCACAGCTGATTCAAATGGCTAAATGACCTCTTCAACATGTCTTGTAGTTCTCCAGAGGCCTGGTAATGAACTCATCATGTGATTCAGGTGTGTTGACCCAGGGTGAGATGTAAAACCTGCAGGTCATCGGCCCTCCAGCATCCTCTGCACATGGTCATAAACAACCAGAGGAGTCTGGAAGAAGTAACCTGTTGCTGAACAAAGTGAAGAACCAACAGACTTAAAAACTCCTTTGTCCCACACGCCATTCCTCATTGGAGGGGAGAGGGAGGGAGAACAGAGGACAAAGGAGGGCGGGAACAACTGAGCTGTAGTGTTTTTTCACTGTGCAATAGACTCACTCAAATGTGCAATCCACTGGTATTCCTATGTATCCCTATTATATATTCTGTATTTATGTGCATGTACATATGGTACATTTATGCTCATATCCTTTATTTGGTATTCCAGCTCTGTAACATGCAACTCACGTTGGTGCTGTGCTACTGGAAACTGAATTTCCCAGAGGAACGCTAATCAAATCAATTAATTCTAAGTTTATGAGAAGGCATTAATTACATACTGATCAATGTATACTTTAATATTTACAATAAAAAGATGCTGACATATCCAAGTTTTTGGCTAAGAGCTCTGTGGGAATCATCTTTGGTATTTTTGGGGAAATGTATGTATTTGTGGAACAGGCTGATAGCAGCCAGGATTATTTGATCATTTGTCTCTATAGACACAAAAAAAGGTTAATCTTTTGAGGTAGATGCCTTTTTTATACAAAAGCCAGTTCTGAGTTTCTTAACGATTCCTCTGAAAACTATCAGGTACAAGTATGGAACTAAAAATGATTGAAAAAGCAGCCAGTGTCTAAAGAAACCCTCAAACAACAAAAATACAGCTGAGAACTGAAAACCGCTTTAAAAAATGTAAATGAAAGTTTGGCTTTATGGAAGCAAAACTAAAAGTAATGAAGGGCTGGGCAAGACTTTTGCACACTAATGTAGAATACAGTTCTTACTGTAACTGTGAAGAAAAGCACCCACAGTCTGCTGTGCATTGTATTCAGTCTGCGAGGAGAATTACACGTTGCTTCTTTCTGCTAATGCAGATCTACTACTTGTCTAGCTTGTAGTGTGAATCAGACTGAGCCACAGATAATGTGCACAGACAGGATTTCATCTGGTTTTTTTGAACATGGATCACCAAAGAAAAAACAAACAAAAAGCTGAACACTAAGCTTTTAAACACGTAGGTGTATATGATGGTAGTTTTTACCAGTGCGGAGAAGGCCCAGACATTTTTGTTAAAGAGAAACTCTAAATTGTGTCTTCGTAGATATGCAAGTCCACCAATCACAGCCAGAAGGAATCCCAGCAAGAGAGGCCCGGCATAGTTGGGAGGACGAATGACACGGATCTGAAACACACAAACTGGAGTATAGACTTCAGAGGCTCTTACCACCCCTGTGTTTGAATATGTTCGCTTGCTTTAATTAGAAGTCTGAATTTTGCAAACATCTGCACTGATGTCATTGAAATGTTCGACCCTTACTTGTACATCAGTTCTGTCTGCCACCCATCTCGCCAGCTGCTCAGCCGCGAAGCCTCGGACCTGGAGCTCATACGTATCAGACCTTCGAGGTTTTCCTTTCGATGGGAAATGGAGGAACGTCGGGGCAGAATTCATATTTAGCTGAAAACACGGAGACAATCAGAAGATTAGATATGTGCAATGATGGCATTTAACAAGTTAGAATCCTGGTGGATGTCCCGTTACACTTCACCAAAGACGTTTTAATATTTATCTTCTTTTTCTTTGGACTGCAGACAAAGGTGCAGAGAGAACATGCAAACAACAGGGAAACAGCCCAGGGGTTGAACCCTGCACACATTTTAGGTCAAATAAATTTGTTTAAACGATTTTTTTTTTTTAACAAAATGAACAACTTACATAACAGCGTGGTAATACTAAAATAACTGAAGCAATCTGCATTCTAACCATTCATTTAAATAGGTGCTCCAGTACAGCTACTGAACTGTCTGAATGAATATTTTCTAAAGAAAAAAAAACATCTTCATTAAACCAGCAATAAATTATTATAAAATTATTCTCTGAGACTGCTGGATTATATATACACAAGTTGACCTGAGCTAGATGTGTTCAAAACATTTAATGTATTAAAACAGAACAAAATGCCTCACCATCTGAAATACATCTGATCCTTCATCAAAATCGACAGATGCAAAAAAGACTTTATTAGTAAACGCAGAAGAAAAACGCCAGGAGTTAGCCAGCACCTGGAACTCCTCATCAGCTTGCCTGAAAAGGAAACATGTTCTACAGTCATAAATCCAAGTGGAATAAAAGCAGCGCGTGTTCCTCTTGTTGCTGCTTGTTACCTGCACACTCCACATTGTCTCTGTGGCTGCAGTGCTGTAAACATGATGACCACCGAGTAGTTTCTAGGGACAGCTTTGACAAAACGACGAAACTTATCTCCATTCATTTTGATGACTGATCGTTTGGAAGCCCACTCCATCATCTGCGTCACCTTCTCTGACAGCAGAGTCTAGACACACACACAAATCAACACAAAGCTCCAATTGTGGCAACAAACGTCTTTCTATTTGCTATCCATGTTATTGTTCGTTCAGTTCAAACGCGCCCCTGTGGCGTTAGAATATGGGTATTTATTGTTTAATTCATTTCCGGTTCAATAACGGCCAGTCAAGTTTACAACCAGTAGTTGGGTTAGTCGGAACAAACAACTGTGATCAAACTAATTTTGTCGGATGAAATTAGCGTGTTATTTAGGCGACTGACGTAACTGCTAAAACTACTTTAGATAATGGGTAACTGAGCTCTTTCAAGCAGCTGTTAGCTTAAGCTAGCTATCAAGAATGATGCGGAAACAGACGACGTGCAACTTTGACGAAGTTGGAAAAACTCCCTCCAAAGTTTAAGAACTTTCTTGGCTATAAACCACTGAAGACCTCACCTCTTTCTTCTTCTGTGCCTCGGCGGATTCATAGAAGACAACAGCGAGAAGAAGCAGCGAAGTAAAAACTTTTCCTAACATTCTGCTACACTATCCACAATACTACCAAACACACGCGCGCGCGCTCGCGAACACGCGATAATATCCTGTCAGCTTTCCATTGGTCACATCTCAGCCAATCACACAGAGAGCAGCCCTTCCTTCTGGTTTCTCTCTTCTTCGTTTCAATAACCGATTGCACTCAAGCTGCACATTGTCGCCACCTACAGCTGTGTGACAGAGCCAGGTATCTGGAGTAAGGACAAAACAGCATTCCTACGTACGAATTTCTCCGCGCACTTTTCCTTGGAATTATTTCGAATGTAATCCACTGACGAGTTCAGTAGTGTGGTGTGACCGAATCAGTAGCAGGGGAATATTCTGCAGTGTATTATGTACCTGTGAAACTTTGGGACAGCTTCTGTGTGCATCCTGTGGAGTTGGTTGTGTGTGTTTAAGTGTTGTGGTTGAGGTGTGGTATGGCTCAGTGGTAAAAACTGTCAAGCCATACCTACCTACAGTCTTACCAAGAATAAGATGACATGAAACTGCCTTAAACAATCGTTTTTACCCAAGTTGAAACTACATTTTTCATCTCCTATTAACACAGAATCTTAAATTATGCATTAGATAAATTAAGTTTAGAATAGTACTCTTTACTCAAAATTCTTAGTTCTTGCAAGTCTGGAGTCCAACTTAAAAATAATAATTCTATGAAACTTAAACAAAATTATTAATGAGTACATAAAATCATCTTTTTGTAAAATTGCCTTTAATTGTACAATTTGTATTTGTCATTATAGTATTAAAAAATACATGCTAACTCCACACAGAAAGGCCCATGGCTTTATTGCCATTGTCCAAAAACAGTGAAAACATGGAACAGCGGCGAACCTCCACAGGAGTGGCCGGCCAAAGAAATGACCCAATAGTCGACTAATCCAAGAGAACGACATATAAAGAACTGCAGGCCTCACTTGCCTCAGTTAAGGTCAAAGTTCATGACTCATGACTGGGTGAAAATGGCCTGCATGGCAGAGGTCCAAGACAAAAACCACTCCTGAGCAAAAGGTTTTCTGTTTTGTCAGAGCACATCTTGATGATCCCCAAGAATGACAAAATACACAACATGTGTCCAGAACCTGAAGAATAATTATATATGGAGCAATCCCAGAGGCAGCCAAGATCAGGTCAGCTGACAATCTGCTCAGATTCCTTATGTTCCATATTTCTTTTTATTTGGATGTGGAAACAAGTGTTAGGAATGCTTGGAGGGAAATCCTGTATATTTGGGTTTTTTAGAAGGTTGACACCTGCCCTGTGTGTGCTATTTTATGTGAGTTCTTCACTCCTTTAATCTCTGCAGTGGAGCTATTGATAACGACATCAGCACAACTATCAGTCACACTAGCTACTTTCGTCAGCAGGTTCAAAAGTACCAGATACAACGTTTGGGATACGTTTTTATAACCCGACCCTGCTTTTAACGTCCCCACAGTTTCATCCCTGATCTCTCAGATATGTTCCTTTGTCTTGAAAGTGCTGTTTGATAGTCTGGTGTGGTATCGAGTGTTACTTCTCCTTAAGGTAACTATACCTTGCTCTACATTCACTTCCTCTTTTATTGTGGGAACCATTGCTTCCTGTCACTTGTGTCATTTACTTCCTTTGCCCAGCCGTGTGTCCAACCTGATGCCTCTCCTCTTGTTATCCAGTGTGGATTTATTGTCACGTCGTATTGTCATAGGTGTGCGACCCTCGTGTTCCCAGGGTTGTGTACTCTGTCATTTTCCCTAGCTCGTGTGTTCCTGGCTCCAGTATTCTCTTGCTCGTGATGAAACTCAAGCATGAAAGCTGTTTTTGAGTTCACGTCTGGTTTCTGAAGTTCTGAATTTGGGTTTCACAACGTCTTTAACTCACAGCACTCAATGATAATGTTCAACTATACTTTATACATATATATACAATGTAAGTGAAAAGTAACATTAGTAAACTTAGGAATGAATGAAATGAGCAAAACAAATTGATCTTCAATAGGCGGAAGGAATGTTCGAATGAGGAATATTGTAATGGATTTTTGATCAGAATGGTATAATTCAATATGAGCACGAGTCTATTTTTGTACAGTAAATTGCAGCGGTTGAAGCTGAAACCTTGCAGACATGTAGTGTGAGAGGCTGAGAAGAGGAATTTTCATGTGCAGTATCAAAGGCTGTTTTTTTTATTTATTAACCTTGTTGAATTTGTGTAGAACTGTTCATTAGTTTCTCAAGTGATTTTTAAATAATTTCTGAATATGATGCGATCACATTTAATTAAACATGATGAATTTAAGCATAACTGTACTTTAACATCTCAGGAATATTGCAGTGGATTGAGATGACGCTCATGTAGAGTAGGTGAGCCAAAGGGGAGCTATGTACATTATAGTAAACCACACCACAACAAATACCAGAGCATTAAAAAAGTTTAAGTGTGATTCATCTCTAGTCCAACTGAGCCTCTGCTCACTAACCATCAGTTAGAGCAGGTTTACCTGTTTTGTTACCAGCTGTGAAATGTTTAGCTGGTGTTGTTTTAACCAAACACACACACATGTGTACGTGCTTCTGTCACCACAAATGCGAGTCTGGCAAGCGTTTTCACTGATTAACCACACCGCATAACCACCGACAGATGAATAATGTTGATCTTTTAATTACAATACAATATTTGCCAGAGAAACCTCGCATCCATCCATGTGGTCGTACGCTCTGTTGCAGACTGAGACCACCCACCGTGGTGCAGCAGCTTAAGCATGAATCTTGTTTGACAGCATAAACTGCTCAGGTCAAAGCACTGAGCACGTCTCCGACCTTCACACATCCCAGCCCCACTGAGCATTCACAGGATGCAGTGCAGCAAGTGTTAATGTCAGGATGTTTGGGAGTGAAAGAGGAATAAAATAAAGTTAGTCTGGTTTCAGTTGACCAGGGCACATCTGTGATAACATAATTATATCATACAAAATATAATCATTTTGAAGATGTGTAGACTAAAAACTCCCTGATAATGCAGCTGTTGTGGTCCCATAATGACAAACCTGTCCTGGGTGCGACTGTACATAGCTGCTACGACTCTGATCACAGTCACAGCCATCGAGTTAGTAGTGTTGGCGTTTTAGTGTTCTTAGAGTGGATTTAAGGTGTGATCATGAGCCACACGGTCTACTCCAAACACCATTTGTCTGTGAAGCATGCAAATGAACCGTGCTTTAGTCCTCGCACATGTGAACCCCAATTCTGTGACACTCGCTTTGGTTTAGTCTTCAGAGACCACAAAGAATTCAGCATCACAAAGAAAATAAAGGTAAACAATAGCGAAGAAGTCGACAGCTGGTAACACTTTACTGTTAGATGAGCGCGTACTCTGAATCAGCTTCCAAACACCAAAGCCTCATTTTTCAACACTCAGATTCAGACCTGTGGTCCTGATGCAGATCAACAGTTGTGTGCACACTGTGACCATAACCTGTGGGGATGACTTCTCTGCTGAAATACTGCAACACACAGGAAACAAAGTGTGATCGGAGTAATTCTACATGCTTGGGAAAAACTGTCAGAGTTATAGGCAAAGTGCTTCTCAGCAAAATCTTTATATCCAAGTCATTTATTCGAATTATTGTCCTTTCCTATGGCGACCAACATGCAGGAGACAAAGCCATTTCATTTGTAACAGTTGACAACAAAATGCAAACACAAAGCAAAGGCTTTCTTTGTCGCATTTGTAGATGGTCATGACCCAGGATGAGTCTACATATACTTTTATACAAATGTGTTCTGATGAACGAAATCTAAGTGGTAGCTTTATTGGGGCGAACAGATTACATCTTCTCTCAGACTCACAACATCCAAACTTTAAGAAATGACAAAGGCAAAATTAAAAATGTTTTCACTGCACTACATGGTTTATTGTGGCTACACATATGGTTACTGTGAGAGTCAACATCCTGTCTAGATAAAGAGCATTGTAACTGGGCTCTGATAGCGTCAGCTGTCATGAAAACAGCTCATCAACAGGAATGGAAGCAAAGGTTACTAATGGCTCATAATAACGCCAGCCCTAATTACGCTTACCGACCACGTTTCTTTCATCATTATTCTTGATGGTGAGAGAGTCTGAAGAGACACACAAAGAGGACAAACATTCACCATCTACCCATCAGTCCTGCACTGTGTTGTCAGTGGAACTATTTTGAGGAGCCCTCTGCTGTTTCTTTTTGTAGCTGGGCCAGCGACATACTGGACAGCAGTGTCTCCCCGCTGCCAACCATACCACAATGCACTGCTGGTGGAAGGCGTGGCCACAGGGCAGACCCATCAGTACCTCCTCGCTCACAAAGGTCTCCAGACAGACCACACATTCTGAGCACTGAAGCATGTCACAGGGCCACATCGACCAATCACAGTGTTGATGGTTAGAAACACAGTCACATGTGAAGCTGTTATCCTCCACCGCCCTGTCAGCTGACAGCGAGCTTCCATTCCTGGGTGACACAGCAGCACACTGACGGCCGCTGCTGGCATCCACGTCGCTGCACACGGGGAGTTGTGAGTTGAAGTTCACACTACATAGCGATCTCTTGTGGCTGCTGCTACCATGTGGAGGTTCCTTACTCTCTTTGTCTGAATGTTGACTACGTGTTTCTTCATCCGCCTTGTCACAAGACCCCTCAAACCTGTACTGACCGACTGCTCGCAGCCTCCAGGTTGGCAGTGTTTTGATGTAATCCATGTTTACTAATGGACGAAGCCACAGATCAGGAAAAGCCAAGTGCTCAAATAGGAAGTTAGGATCATCCTCCCACTCTGAGTGGTCAGACGGAAACTGCTGTAGTGATGCAATTGGATGGAGCAGGTAGGAAGTGTACCAGTCCCACAGACTGGCCAGCCACTCCAGGTTTGTACGGCTGTCTTCTTGGCTCCTGGTACCACAGCGCCGTTTCTTCTCAAAGTAGTCGACTAGCAGGCCATGGGCTAGGTAGGTAGACAGGAAGAGAGCTGGGTGGGATGAGTAGAAGGTCCAGTCAGCTCTCACTAGGCTGGCTAGTGTAGTGGTGTCAGCATAGCGAAGCAGCTTCAGACTGTAGCCATACAGAAGGTCCAGATAGGGCAGCTGAATGAGAGCCTGGAGAGAATGATCAGTCAGGGATTAGTGGACAATTATAAACAACTTTACTCAGTAAAAACGGAAATGAGTTCATAACTATATACAGTGTGTGGCTACTTTATTACATGCTGTCAGACAAACCCCAGAACAGTTTGGATTCTTTCTGATATGAATGCAGTAAAGTGCTTAATGTGGTAACTGCACTATACTTGATTCACTGCCATGAATCCTAAAAATGGCAAATGTCCTGTGATGTCCTGCTGGATGTAGACATTCGAACAAAACTGGGCTTCGTGGAGGCCCGCAGGCCATTTCCAGTCCTTTGGATGTCTTTGCCAAGCCAAGGTGAATCGGAATGAAAGATAAAGGTACGGCTAAGCCACCAACATTCACCAGTAAACTCTCCATGGATGGATGCTTTTTGTGGAAAATCATAATACAACTTTGCTGCTTTTACTTTGAAAGTCCCTCCTATTTTTTAAATTAGACTTAAGTTAAAAGGGAGAGTGACATAAACAGGTTATGCTTATAATTAACATTTCAGAATGAAGAAGATTATTCAACTGAACTACAAACGCTTAAAGTTAAAATAAAAACAATAAATTAAGAATTTAAAAACAGTTTAACTGTGTAACACTACTGTGCTAAGTGGAGATCCTTCAAGTAACAATTATATTGACATTTATTTCTCAGGAAATAAATGTCAATATTTATTTTCCTTCAGTTCTATGAAACATTGTGTGTGTTGGATTAATACTACTGCCGTTTTTGTTTCATATTATTGCTGTAGATGTATATTTGCTCTGAAGTAAGTTGTTGCAGTATATTAATGACTAACTTCGTGTTGTGGATGGATTATCTCAGTTGTTCTCCTGACTGAAGTTTGGTCCGTTTACAGCATCCTGCCATGTGATTACATTTGTCCCTAACCATCAGGAACCCTCACGCTAACATTTATCCAGTGGAACAAAGTTAGCGTTCATCCTCCAGCTTCACTGTTTATGTTATGCTAACATAGCTGTGTCGCTAGCCACCACGTAGCACATCATTATATACCAGCTAGTCCAACTTCAGTAACCCTACAAACGTCACTGCTGTTTAGTTTTCTGTCTTCATTTATGATGGAAGTGATAGCAGAGCTGTACGTTTGAATGTTTTCAGATATTCTCAGTCAGAACATGCTATATCATGTTTAGGTGGAAACTAGCGAGCTAACTTCCTGCTAACTTCTAACTCTGTTAAATTTAATAAATTCTGTTTTCGTGGATGTCTGGATGTTAAACTTAATTGTTACACCTGGTAAAGCAGCAACGCTGATCCTTTTATTTATCTTTGGTGGATGAGTCGTACCTTAACCTTTCATTCCTATTTGTAGTTTACCAAAGTCGTAGTAAAACATTTGACAGATTTTCGAGCGCTGTGTACCACGTAAAATTGGTTCGAGGTCAGTAAACACAACCAGAATTCATACATACTGTTGATTTTTGAGAAAATTAAAGGATTTTAGGTTAGACTTATAGTCCTAAAATGCGGTGTATATCGCCGGGATAATATAAGAAATTGATACATCTATTATTCATTATGATTGCAACAAAATAAAAAAACAAACAAACAAACAAAACCTAAAACAGAAGCTTTAACGATGAAATCAGAATGACCCAGTATGTTAAAATCTTTGTTATGGAAAACAATTACTGCAAGACTACAGTTAAAAACAGACAGATTTTTGAAGGAATGGTGATAAAAAAACTATCAAAACTGCAGTTGCCTCTTGTACATCTTATACTTTTTTCAATTTTTTCCTTCCTAATTAAAAAGAGTCATTACATAAATGAGGAGAGTCAATAATTTATATACAAATCAATATAAAAAGTTAGGGTTTATAAACAAGAAAGAAAGAATATTTAATATATGAGTCAGAAACACATAATCCATCACAGTTTATGAATTTTGTCTTTTTATCCATATCAGTAACAGAAGCTTGCAGACAAATATAGCGGTATTACACTGTGTTTGAAAAATTAATATTGTACGCTGTAAAAACACTTCTGTCTGCTAGTGTCATGGCTGAGCAGCGCTTCCTATTTACCAGCCGCTCTCTTCCAGCCTTCAAAGAACCCAGCCTACGTAGGCCACAGCTGAAGTGTCTCTAGGGGTTAGGGTGGGAATGATTCCACACAGGAGAAAAAAAGAGAGACAGCTGCGATGTGCTTGAGGTGGCCAATAGGGTGGCCAGGACTCAGCGTGAGGCTGCCACGGCTACCCTGAGCCACCCCCCACCCTCTGGTCAGAGAACAGGGCCTTGGCCTAATTAGGGTTTTTGCTCTTCAGCTGTTGCACAACATTCGCATCACAGACAAACTTTCATCACCTCTTAAGAATCAAGTATGAAATAGGACCCCTCCCTCCTGCAGACAAGAAGCAAGCTCCCTGTGCCCATCACATTTTGACTAGCTAATGCAATCATGGTTGAAGTCGGTATTTTCATGTTAATGATTTTTAATAAATGTTTGATAAATCACAGATTTACCTGAATTCAAGATGACAGTTTTAAAATGATGCATATAAAACCAGTGTTATCGTTTGGCTCTAGTTTAGTCTTTCTTTCTTTACTGCGGTAAAAAAAGGTACAGTTTTAAAGTAAAACGCTTAACATGAGAAGAAATTATTAAAAAAGGAAGCTGTGAGAGCTGAGTGGTGCAGATGATTCCCTACCAGAACTGGCAGCCAGGAAACCAGCAGTATGGAGTTGTAGGTTCCAAGTGTTCGGATCAGAACTACAAATCGTTTCACTGTTGCTCCCTGTCCGATAAAGTGAACGCATGTTAACGATTTATATCAGAATTTCAGAACAAACAGACCTAGAACAACGCAACAAAACCCAATCACAGAAGTACTGAACAAGAAAGTTGCATTAGGTTTGGAGATGCTGCAGTACGACCTAAAGACAGCTGTTCAATGAGGGTATCCTATACTGATGTTCACTTTTCTAACAGAGATGCACCAAGCAAGTAGCCGGGGATCGGCCAATCAGCATCATGTATAACCTAGAAGCCAGTCTTTTGCATACACATACAACATGCACACAGCAGCACAGAAAAATATTTGCATGCATACTACTAGCTAAAATACTCCAGGTAAATACAGGCACACTGCACTTTTTCACCTGTGCATCTCAGTAGTACTAGAAAACTTTATTTTTATTTGTTTCAATGAGAGAAGAACTGTAACTTGATGCAGTATGGGGAAAAGTGTACAGCTGTATAATTTATTTTATTATGAATATAAAATTGTGGATTGAAGAAAAGTTGATTGTGTATTCTGAAAAGAAAATCAGACTTGACAATAATAATAATAACAATAATAATAATAACAATGATAATATTGGCAGGTCACACTTAAGAAGAAAAAAAAATCTACCAAGAAAACTACAATTGATGCGTTTCTGGGATTTCACATGTCTGTGCAAGTCTATTAAGCAGCACAGTGTAGCATCAAAGCTGTCAGATAAATGTGGGGCGCTCACAAGTACACTTTAACCTATCGAGTAGAATATAGTAAATCTAAAGTTACAGTAAAAAACTGAGCAAATGTACCAAAGTAGTGAGTGAAGGCTTTTTGCTCCCCTCTACACCAAAGCAAAACTGAAAGTGTGACCTGAGTAATGAAGAGGTCCATCCAGGCCAGCAAGTTGATGAGGACCAAACTGAAGACAAACAGATCATTGACCTCTGGTTGGACCGAACGCAGGAAAGTATCCATGGCAGCGAGGGACAGGAACTCCCCGGTGCTTTGGAGACAGTCGTAGGACAGAGGGACACTGCACTTTAGTTTGTATATATGAAAAACTTGTTTTTAAAAAAATCATACGTTTTCATTAACAGTCATCACCTGTTGCCATAGTGATATATGCCCTCGGGCATCTTCAGGATGTAGGCGGGGGTACGCGTCACACCAATCTCTGATAGGCTGCTATAGTTACCCCAGTGACGGACGTCCACAAAGATGAACTCGATCCTGCCAGTAAACTTAACAGACAGCGAGGAGAAGAAGGCAGGCGGCTGGGACAGACGGGCAAACAGAAACATTTTGAGTGGGTGAGCTGGGTCAGAGCGCCACTCCTCCACCAGCTGCTCTGACTGATGCAGGGTTTTGATTCGATGAGCCACGTGTGATGTCAACCAGCGGAAGATCTGCTCAGTTTCAACTCGCCGACCGTTGTATTCTTTAAGCATGACTTTGCCCTTCGATGCCGACGTTTGGGGAACCGACATGATCAGAGTGGAGCGCTGCCAGCCACGCTTGATACATGACCTAGTGGACAGAAGACGAGACATTGGATAAAATCTCCAACTGAAGGTGAGCAAACACTTGATTACGAGGTGATGCCATGTGCTGTTTCCGAGCATACTGTCTGCAAACATTCCAACATATTACGATCAATGCCAATCCGTCTGCACCAATGAGCACGACTAGTCTGCACCATGTCCTTTTGCAGGATAGGACTCACGTCACAAGGTGAATATCTAATTCTATTCCAGTCTCTGAGCAGTCAAACCGCCTTCCTTCCTGCAGCAACGACATTTCTGTTTCAGATCTGTGCGGTTCTGGTTGGACTCTCAAAGTTAGTAGTTCATATCAATAACTATGCATTGAGTGGCCCTTTGTCTCAGCAGATACACCTGAAGTACCGATCCAGTGTTGCCTTCTTCTCAAGTTTTCGCATTCACAAGACTTTCAGAAAACTTGACCTCTGACCTAAGCGCCTTGAGGCAACTGTTGTTGTTACCTGGCACTGTATGAATAAAAATGAATCGAAGTGAACTGACCTCTGACCTTGAGGTTCAGGTCACTGACATTTGAACTTGTCTGAGATCTGTAGTAGATCCAACTATGGCATGAATTTCCAAATCCTAGATAACTTCCTTCTTGAGTTTTTAAGAACCTTGACCTCTGACCTTGAGATTCAGGTCACTGAAAATCAAACTCGCCCGTGATTGTTTTAGAAGATAAATACACATATAGACTCCTGTGTGTTCTCCAGGTGCTGTGTTCACCAACTCTGATGTTTGCGTCGCCCGCCTGCCTGGCGGGGTGATGACTTTTAGGGCTAAAGGGAAATAAAAACAGTCTAATCTAACAGACCTGGTCCCCATCTTCAGAGCAGCCATTTCAAAGACTGCAGGATCACTGCACACGGCTGCCGTGCTGTCTTCCACCACGTGCTTTCCTAGTGTGACTGTCACACTGTGATTAGGGTCAACGTCACTCATGTCTGCGGAGTAAGAGCGTATCACCTGTAATCATTGGAGCAGTTGAAGGTTCCAGTTCTGATACCAAACTGGGACACCTTCTGGACCATCTTTCTCCAGTTGGACTGACTGAGCAGAGCTTCACGGTCCTGAGCAATGACCTGCCGTGACACACAGGGACATGAGAAGGTCACATTGGCAGTGCAAACCTGTCACGGGACACAGCAGCCATGCATGCGTGGTGCCACAGCTCCCCTAAATTCCCAGTATTGGTAATTACTAAAATAAGTTTGGTTAAGTTCAGCTCTTTAATTACAATATTTTTAATACTAAAATATTATTATTGTTGCTACACTGCAAAAACTCAAAGTCTTCCCAAGTATATTTGTCTTATTTATAGTCATAAATATCTCATCACACTTAAAATAAAACA
>VUQR01036912.1:0-15543 GCA_015108515.1 Hemichromis elongatus
CGGATTCCCGATCAGACCTACATCACCCTCAAACTGTCCGACATCATCCGCTTCGGATACGATATCCTTCAGACGCACACAATCGCTGTGTGTGTGTGTGTGTGTGTCTGTGTGTGTGTGTGTGTGTCGGTGTGTGTGTGTGTGTGTGTGTGTGTGTGTGTGTGTGTGTGTGTGTGTGTGTGTGTGTGTGTGTGTGTGTGTCTGTGCATGTGCGTGTGTGTGTGTGTGTCTGTCTGTGCGTGTGTGTGTGTGTATGATAATATTAATATTTTTCTGAGCTGTTGTTCACATTCTCATGTCTACGTTCTGGAGAAAAGTCAACACAAAGTCCCAGAGGAGGCCCTGAAGGTTGGTGTGTGTGTCTGTGTGTTTTTTAGTACACAAATTACTGCGTAGAGGTTATTTAATTTCCTTCTTTAACTGCAGTTAGCTTGGATTTCCAAAACTAGTACGAGTATCATGAATCTGTCATGAATGCACACAGCATGTACAGCACCATGAGCCTCGTTCTCCTGTTTCAGCACGAGAAGTACAGCAGTCAGCTGCAGATGAGCCTGAAGCCTTCGGAGGGGAAGAAGAGCGACATGGACGAACGGGCGAGAGGCGAGAAAACGCAGAGTATCAAGAGCCTCACACAGGGTAAAAACGATACAGCAACAGTACTGGCAGTAAAAATACTGTGTAAAAATGTACTCCTAACAATACTGGGAATTATACAAGCAACAACTCAAAATGTTGATGTCACGTAGGGTCAAAAATATACTGCACATAATAAAAAACATAGAGTCCAGAAAGCCTGGCCAGAGTTAAAAAGTAGTGGATCAGGTGCCTGACCGCTGTGTTCATGTACGCAGACGATGTGTCGCTGTGCATTCTGATGTATTTATTACAGTAAATCTGCTCGTTCAGGAAAACGTTTTAATAATGAACCAGAAAATCATAATTATAACAGCGACGGCTGTGTGTTCACGCTCCTCTGGACGCTCTGATTGGTCGTCATATTCGCCTATCACATGTTTCTGTGACAGAGGTGCCGGTGTGTCGGCCCACTCCTCTGTATGGCCAGCCGTCCTGGTGGGGAGAGGAGGATTATGGGAGCAAAGGCCAAACCAGCGATGAGCCACATTCAGGTACACACACCTTAATAAAGTAGAGGACCGCAGTAAACCGGTGCAGGATAAATAAAGCTAAATTGAACTGATGGTGCGTTATTGATGATGTTGGTGTGATGTCATCTCTTCGTCTCTGTCAGATGTTCAGAAAGACGCTTTGTCTGTGGATCCAGAATTTTCTGCTTCGCTGTCAGACTGTCAGCCAAAGACCGCTTTCCCTTCCTACCACCGCGAGCCAAGCTACTTTGAGATCCCCACCAAGGACTTCCAGCACCCTAAATCCTCAGGGGCGGAGCTCCACGAGATCCCAACCAAGGACACTGACACGCCTCCGGCCCCGCCCTCGCCTCCCACTCCGACTCCGCCTGTCGTTCAGAGCCACGCCTCCTTTACCATTGAGTTTGATGATTGCATGCCCGGAAAGATCAAGATTAAAGACCACATCACCAAGTTTTCCACTCGCCAAAGGAAGCTGCAGGCTCCGCCCACCAAGACAGCCATCACGGCCACACCTGCAGACATGATGTCAGCAGAGAGCAAGGTGGCTGATTGGCTGGTCCACAGTGATGTAAGCATGATGAAAAGACGCCCGCCAGCTGAAGACGTTTACAGCACCAAGAGTGACCTTGCCATGAACATCAAGACCCTGAAAGGTCAGAGTCGCACCTGTGTTCCAGACCATACCTGTGTTTGTCTTTCACAGACAATCGGGGTTTATGTTTCCTTCTGGTGATAAAGCCTGTCCAGCACTTTATTATTAACCATTTCCTGACACACGGTCCCTGAATCTCCTGATATTTCTCTGATTTTACTGAACCCCACTAAACTTTTGTCCTTGTTTGACGCTATCACAGCTTCAGTCATTCACTTGTGACCATTAAGCTTCAAAGTTCAATAGCTAACGCTCACTGACATCTTTATTCCTGTCTTCAGGTCACCACCATGAGGATGGAACTCAGAGTGACTCAGAGGACCCAGTTCTCAAAGGAAGGAGTAAATCCCACCACTCAGTCCGCACTGAGCACTCCGTCCAATCAGAGCTGTCTCAGGCGTCGCAGCAGACCATCCAATCAGGCCAGTCCATCCATAGTCAGCTACACCAACCACTGCAGTATTCTCCACCCGGACCGCCCTCTGCCTCACCCGTGGCCCCTGAGAGGCCCCTGTCCCAGAGCCCTCCTAAGGCTCAGTCACCCACCGAATTGCCCAACCAGGCGCCCCCCGAGCACCTCACCCAGCAAGCTTTCATCATTGAGTTCTTTGATGACAACCCACGCAAGAAGCGCTCTCAGTCCTTCACTCACAACCCCGCCCATGCTGACTCGTACTCCGCACTCAGAGCCAAAATGGAGCGGCGGAAAGGCGGCGAGAGGCCAGCGTCCGTGCACGGCCACATTCCTCCCACCCAGCAGGTGACGGTTCCTCTGAAGGGTCAGAGCCATGGCGGCCCTCAGAGGTCAAGCTCTCTGAAGAGAGAAAAGACGGAGGGGGAGGTGGCTTCGTCTGGTTCCTCGTCTCGCTCCTCATCGGGCATCATCATCAGGCCTTTCGGCAGCGTTGGGAAGAAGTCAAAGCTCGCCCAGGAGTTTGCTGCTGAATTCCTTAAGGATTCATGTTGTAAGGACTCCTCCCCAACCAGGGATAAGACATCTCCTCCACCAATGTCTGCACCTCCTGTGATGGTGTCGCCTCATCATACAAGGATCCCCTCTCCACAAGAACCTCCAGGTCCATCTTCTGTCTCCTACCCTGCCTCCCCTTTACATCCTCCAGCAATCTCAAAGACACCAGTCCCAGTCAACATCCCAGGCCCAGCTGCCTCTTTGGTCCATCCGTCTGGAACTCCCTTCTCCCCCATGCTGCCTATGGCCGTCCGTGGAGGAGACGTCAAAGGTTCCCAGAGGATGGCCAGGAACGAGGAAGACGACAGCTTGAGCGATGCTGGGACCTACACTATTGAGACAGAGTCGCAGGACAAAGAGGTGGAAGAGGCTCGTAACATGATCGATCAGGTGAAGTCCCGGTGAAAAAACAGTAAGAATAAGATCTTTGTGATAGTGGTGGGTGAAGCAGGTTTCATTGTTCCTGCTGCTTTAAGCGGTGGTGAGTGCAGGAAAACTGCAGCACAGCGCACGATATGTATGATTCTTCAGCAGCGATGTGGGCTTCGATAGAATAACAGGTCTTGTGTGCTGTTGTATTGAAACCCTTGTGTCATTGCTGATTATCTCTTTTGTTGTCTCTTCTTCACTGAATCTTCCAGATAGAAAAATGTTTATGAGATTGGAAATGATCTTGAGTATCTGGAAGTATTCTGATGTTGCCTATCTAAACAGCATCTCTTAGTGATGCAAGGACACTTGTATCCTTCCTATTTCTTCCTGTTTGCTTTTTCCCGCCTGTCCTCATGCATGCCCTGTGCTCTGACAGGTGTTTGGTGTCCTCGATTCTCCAGAGTACAGTGGTGTGAACACAGGTGTGTATAGACCTGTGATAAATGATGGAAAGGATGAGCACGCTAACCTGCCTAGTGATGATAGCACTGTGGACTCGTTGCATGGCTTTATCCCATCTTCTATCAGCAGCCCTTCAACAGGCCCCATACAGGTAAAAAAAAGTGGTGAAAATTTTAAAGTACAATCTGGAGAAACACCTTTATAGCACAATGTGATCCCAGTGCCTGCTGACCTGTGTTGTTATTCCCCGTTTCTCCGTGTGATATGAATGTTTATGCTGACGCTTGTTTTCACTGGTCTGAAAAAGGTGTTTGTCATCATATTTTGTTCTGCAGGTTCCAGCTGCTCATGCTGCAGATCTGGAAGGCCCTAAGTGGGTTTCACGTTGGGCCAGTCTAGCAGACAGCCACGCCGAACCTGGTTCCACTCCACCTCAAGGTGAATGTGTAGAAGGTGAGGTTGGTTAAAATTACCTTAAACATGTTTAAAGAGCACAGAGCCCCTGGTCATTGTAAGAGACGCTGTTATCTCAGCTTTATGTTTATGGACCTCCTAATGTGACCCTGTTTAACTTCTTGGAGTCTTGAATTAATCAGTAATTTGCAGTTTTGTAAGTGAACAATGAATGTATTTATACACTGTTCACAGAATGTGGACCCATGGTCTAATTTTTCACACTGCTTATCGTTTTGAAATTACAGTAGTGACAAAACTCATATGAAAATCTGATGTGACTAAACCCGTGTTGCAGATTTACGTCTCATGAGCCCATCGATGGGAAATTATAGCTACGACAACTCAGAGTCAGAGTCTAGCCACAGCTCCAGGACAAGAAGGCTGCTCCCCCAAGTGCCTCAGGAAAAGCTGGACGGTGTCACCCCAAGCATCATGATTCGCCACGAATCTTACCACAGCCAGGAACCTCTGGACAGAGCTTCTGGTCCCTCCCACTCAGTTGACTCCACCCAGCGCCTGTCTGTTCAGGATGATGTGGATCCAGACAGCCTGAGCGATGCCAGTCGCTCAGATGATGGACCGGTTCTAGAGAAGATGAGGACGAATCAGGTCAGGACTGCAGTTGTTTCCCCAGGGACCACTGGTCCTCAGCTGAGAGGTCAGGAGAAAGTGTCTCCATCCTCCAAATCCACCTGCTTCTACATTGGTTCAGAAGACCATCCCAGCAAACCTGAGCAGGCCTGGAGCCCAGGACAGTCTGAGAAGACAAGAGACCCCCCAGCAAAAACTCCCCCTACCACCGTCCTGATCCGACATCTGAGTGGACACGAACCCAAGATGACAGGAGTCAAACCCAACAGCTCTGCTCCAAACCTCCGAACACAGAACAAAGATTCAATTCCAACCAAAGACAGCTGCACATCATCTTTCGTCCGTCAGGAGAGTTTCACCAAAGACCAGCCCAGTGACACTGTCCAGATGAAGAAGCTTCCCCACATCTCCAGCCACCCGTCCCTCAGAGACATGGAGCAGAGGCGGGAGAACATGCAGGACACACAGTCCTTCCTTCAGGAAGGAACTCTATCCTCTCTGGATGTCAAGTTCCCCTCCTCTGGTTCAGGTCGTAGCTCAAAGAAGGAGGGTTCATCCAGCCACATGGATGACTCTCTGTCTGGTGAGTCAGATGTGGACACGGCTAGCACGGTGAGTCAAGTGAGTAGCAAAAACACTCCAGTCAGCTCAACTTCTAAAAAGCGTCCTCCCATCAGCAGCCTTCAAAAGGAAAGGTCCTCTTCTAGCCCATCCATCCAAGAGAAGGGACAGCACCTCAGCGCCCGTGAGCGACTTTCTGAGAAACGCCGAAACCAGACGACTGCCAATGCAGCGAATAAGGCAGAGGCAGCAAAGCGCTTCCAGATGCGCCGCAGCGCTGGGAATCGTGGCTCTCTGGATCTGTCTGAGGGCCAGCAGGGGTCTGGACCACAGTTGACTGAAACCCCATCATCTGATCATGAAACGTCCCGTCCATCCGGCCGCAGCAAAAAACTCATTGCCCCTCTTCAGAAAGAAGACAACGGGAAGACGCCCAGGATAGCGACCCAGCAGGTTCTGACACGTTCTAACAGCCTGTCGGCGCCACGGCCAACCAGAGCATCGATGCTGCGGCGGGCACGTCTGGGTGAAGCCTCGGATAACGAAGGTGCCGAGACTGACCGAGGCTCTCAGAATTCTGACCATATTGCTGCACCGCCCAAAGTGTCCACTGAGGGGAAGAAGCTGTCCAGGCTGGACATTTTAGCGATGCCCAGGAAGAGGACTGGCTCCTTCACCACCCCCAGCGACACAGAGGCATCATCAACAGGACGGCCCAGTTTCTCCAACCGGAACACTGAGGCTGTTGTCAGCACCAGGAAAACATCAGTGGGCGACAGCCGGCAGGCAGCCAGCAAAGGAGGCGGAGCTACAGGAAAGCAACCTCTGACACGTACCCGTTCGAGCGGAGCCAAGTACCCCGGCAGCGGTGAGTTATTCCTTACTGACCCTAAATGTGGGGGGTTCCTGATGTTTCAGTCCTAGTTGCTCCAGGACGAGCGACAGAGGTCGAGTGTGCCGTCACTCAGTCTGATCGCATTAATCAAAGGTGTTTCAGTCGCTCCGTCGTTCTCCAACAGGTGAGCACTGGCCAGTGTGAATTTCTAAGCCTTTTATTATGGAATGATATTCATGTCATGACAAATGCAAGAGACAAAATTTATCCTGAGAAAATAATTTCATTTCACTGATGCAATTAAATTCCTCAATTCAACAACCTATGTTCGTAAGTCTCAGCACTCTGAGAAGCCGGCGTATCGAGATACTGACGGCAAATCCAATGTTTCCCATGTGTGAGTGTTAGAAAAAAAAAGTCTGTTTACCAGAATTTACTTCATTGTGCAAACCCGTTTGTGAAGCCTTAGAGCGAGCAGCCGCAGCTGACTGGTGGGAAACAGCAGACAGTCAATTCAAAGCAATCAGGACAAATGCATCCTCATCGCCGTCTCACTCTTTGAGTCGTATCATCGTCACGTCTTTACCTTTACAACATAAAGTACTTCGAGGCCGTGTAAATAAAATTGAATTCAGTTGAATCATGGTAAAAAGCACCTAAACTGCCCCTCCCCCCATGAGCACAGACTGTCTGGTGGGACCAGAGACTCTCTTTGCTGTCATTGGGAATCTTGTCAGATTTCTGATGCTGCTGAGTCTGTTTGTGTAACACAAACAGACTCAGCTCCCTTGTTACAAACCCAGATATCGTCTGCAGCCCTGAGCCCCGCCCTGCAGGCACTTTAATCTGATGTCCTGTCACATTCACAGCCATCCAAACATGCTTATTAACCCTCTGAGGTCATAGGTGGCAGCCGCAGCCGTGGACCCAAGACCTGTTTTTAGCTCTGGATGGATGATGAACAGCGCCTTCGGGTAGTTGCTCTGGCGATTCGGCACTATATAAAATCAAATTGAAGTGAATTGAATAATTTAGTTTTTTTGGCCTTTGATCACGAAGAGCTGAGACGGGAGGGTCAGGGTCATCACCGATGAAGGCTCACAGAGATCACATGTTAAACCTCCCCTGAGAGTCTGAGGTTTCTGACTGAATGTTGACACAGCGGTGCTCTCTGAACGTCGTGGTTGGTTCTTATCTGAGCATCATGTTAAACAGAGTCTGGTAGTTGTGGTTCGCGGTTTCTCACCGCCGGCTCTTCTCAGGTTCCCGTCGCAGACAGAAGGGCTCGGACTTCTCCTCTTCCTCCGACGAAGAATACGAGACGAGTGGCGGTACCTCCAAGGCCAAACGCTCCTCCCATCCTTCCACCTCTGACCAGACAACACGCAGCCACCGGACACCTGCCACCAGGACCAAGTCCGTCTCCCTGGAAACAGAGGAGGATGAGGATCAGAACGACCCGTACCAGAACTGGTCCACGCACAGCGCTGAGATTGCCAAGTAAAATCACCATTGCATGTTCACACGTATGCAATGGTAAGGTGATGTCACTCACATCTCTATGGTGACCGTGTGTTTGCGTTTCCCCTGCAGGCTCAGTCAGGACCTGGCTAAAGACCTGGCCATCCTCGCGAAGGAAATCCACGATGTTGCTGGAGACGGGGACTCGCAGAGCTCTGGCATGGGCACCACCACGTCCCCCAGCTCGCTGCCCAACACGCCGGCCTCCACTATCTCTGCCAGGGAGGAGGTGGGCCACGAAAATCCCCCATAACACTCTCACTACACACAGGCCACAGAATGACCAGCAGGGGGCAGTGTGGGCAGAGTTAGCAGCAGGTGTTGTGTTGCAGTGTCTCCAGATCTTGTTTATTATCTTGTTCAGCAGAGGTCAGTGCCAGCTCCAGTGTTCCCAGTTCAGATGCTGGTCTGACTGGGAGGAAACGTCTTCATCATGCTTCGACTCATTGTTCATTTCTCTGTTCCGCTCGCAGACGCCATCCTGTCCATACTTATGGGGGGTTCGACCATCTCAGGTGTCTGACTCATCTCTCCTCCTGCCCCGTGATTGGTTCCCCTGCCATCACTGATCCTAACACTCCTCTCTCATTGGTGTTGGATTGTGTTGAAGCACATTTGATTTGTTTTATTTATTTTTTGAAAGATTATTGATAATAAACTGTTGAGGCGGTGCCGAACAAACCCGAGCTGGAACGAGTGGCCAGGTGCGTCAGAGCGAGGACCCTCGGGGCCGCCGAGAGCTCCGTAAAAATCTGACCTGAGGCCAGGTGACTGCACAGGTGTCACTTCATATTTGCTACACCAGAATAAAAACGTCTCACAGCTCCACACGCGTCTTTGGATTCAGTGGTTTAACAGTGGCAGCCAAACAGCCTGTAGGGGCACTACTGCCACCTTCTGGCAGTCGTAACACATTACATGTTACATCCTCTGTACTGAGTTCTGCTGCCCAGCCGACTTACCTGAATCAAGCCAGGTTCAGCTCTGAGGCTCGTACCTGTCCCAGACAGAGTCCGCCCCTCTGTCAGGTGACTGAATCAGATGTAAGAACCTAAACCTGCCCAGATTATGTCGGTTCCCGCTCGGTGTTGTTTGGCGCTCACTCAGTGGTTTTGATGATAATCGCGTCCATCATGAACTGGTGTTACTGGTTTTGGGACAGTTTGTGGAGCCGTGGCTGGTGCCCAGTAGGGTTCTCCCGCACTCCCTCGCCTCCCCGTGGTCGTTACACTCTGTCTCCCAGCAGCACTGAAACTCACTGCGCACTCTGTTGCCTCCCCCATCGCAGCTGCATGTTGACTTGGTGCATGTGTTCACAGAGCACCGCCATCACCGTCTGGCTAGTTTCCTCACCGGAGTCAGACTCCTTCTATTCTCTTTCCAGCTGGTCCAGCGTATCCCTGAGGCCAGTTTAAACTACCAGAAGGTTCCTCCAGGTTCTGCTGCCGTCTCGGACCTGGATGCAAATATGAATGAGCCAGAGACCGGTTCTAAGCAACGGCGTCCGTGGAACCGAGAAGAGGTCACTGTCTAATCCCTCTGAGGCTACGTTCACACTGCAGCTCGTAGCGACACGGTCATGTTCAGGTGTAACTAACAGACCAGTAAACGCCAAGGTGTGTGTGTGACCGTTGCGCTGACCGTCGTCACACCCAGATTTAACAAATAACCGCTAAAATGATTGTAACATTTAGGGTTTAATATTTTGGTCTTACTTCAGGAGGAATTATGACTGTGGTACACCGCAGCCTGAAACATGGACGTGAGACTTCCTGTAGTGACCATATTTGGATGGGACGCTGGCGCTCCAAGTGAGCAGCTACAGGTGTTATGAAGGAGAAATTATCAGCATGAGGCTGTAGATGTGTTCGTTTTAACATGGAGTGCATAAAGACTGACTCGCTGCTGCCTCTGTTGGACATCAGAGGCTCTGCAGCTTCATTTCTCAGCTCTGGCAGGTGCGTCAGGCTGAGGACTCCAGCTGTGCTATATACTCAGATAGCACCACCTAGAGGCTGCAGGGATCATTACAGCTCACACCATACCTGCAAAGGTCAGACTGAAGCGGGGCTCTAGACAAAGACACTGTTATTCATTGTTTCAAGACTAGAACATGATGCTAAAGTGATGAAACTCTACAGAGCTGCTGTGTGAACGTAGCCGGTATGATCGTTACCATGACTACAACTGCTGCAGTTAGTTTTGGTGTGCTGGGAAATCAGGATGTAACCTGCTGGAGCCACGTGATGGGCGCAGTGCTGGCTTCATCTCCTGCGCTCTGCGTGTCCCTCTGAACTCTTTCAGGTCATTCTGGACAACCTGATGCTGAATCCAGTGTCTCAGCTGTCTCAGGCCATCCGCGAGAACACGGAGCAGCTGGCCGAGAAAATGAAGTAAGGAAGCACCGACACTCCCAGACTGTAGCGGCTCAAACCTGACAAATGTTGGGGATGCTTAAAAGGATCCCTTTTCACTGATATCTTTTTAGTTTGATCAGGAATAAACATTTGACACATGTTAACCCAAACCATTCAGAGTCCAAGTGCAGCTACAGCTAGTTTCCCTCACAGTGAGACAAACATTTCAACTTCAGACCACAGATGTAGAGCGAGGACGACTTCTTTGGTTCCCTTCACTTGCTGTCAGGCTTATTTGGGGTTCAGGTCTCAGGTTCGGGTCGGTTTGGGTTTGTGAGTGCTGGGGCTGACCCGGCAGTGTGTTCCTCTCAGGGTTTTGTTCCAGAACAAGGCCGAGGTCTGGGAGGAGATTGAGGCAAAGATCAATGCTGAGAATGAAGTCCCCATCCTGAAGACCTCCAACAAGGTTCCTCTCCATCTTTATTAGCTGATTTAAACAGCACAAAAGCAACTTCACAAAACATCTGGAAACCTCTGTTTTCTGCTTCGTGTTGCAGGAAATTACCTCCATTTTGAAAGAACTGAGGCGAGTCCAGAGGCAGCTTGAAGGTAAGTTCAGGTTTTTGTCCACTTTGAGTCTGTCGAATCCAAAAACATTTCAGGGATTTTGAAACTTCTCACGAGAAAAAGACAGAACTGCCCCCTAGCTGAGATCAAATGTCGGTACAAAAGTGTGAATTCAGAAATATAAACCAGCCTCGTCACTGCGGTTTTCAGCTGAACTGAACTTTTAACTGTGGTTCTTTTCATGTTCTCTTGGTGTGCAGCACTTTTCTGAGAGAACTATGAATGATGTCAGACTCTATCTGAAGTAGACCCACTGGCCCTGCTGTCTTATTTAATGTTCTTGTTATAGTTATAAACACGATCGTGGAGCCTGGCGGCGGCCTTCAGGCGGCGGCTGGCGCGGCATCCCTCAGTCAGACTCGACTGTCCACGAGGGAGAAGAAACCTGCCACCAAACCCCGCGGAGCCCCCAATGCCAACGAGAGCACCAAACGACCACCTCGTGGACCCGATGGGGCCCACAACATGGCCTGAGCAGGCCACCGTAGCACCTCTGGAGAGTATCTGTGCATCCAGCATCCCTGCCTCTGACTGTAACAGCCACATCCACCGCTCAGTGCTGACTTAGCTGTAAATGTGTGTTTGGAAGCCTGTTTGAGGTCTGCCTCTACTTGTCATCCATCGGCAGCCAGGCGGGATGTTTACTAAGCTTGTGACACGTGCCGTGCATCAGTGCGATTATTGGTTTCAAAGCCAAAACTGTCAAAGCGATGCGATCAGGTGATGATCTCGCTGTCCCACAGGTCATATGGGTAAACTTACAAGGATGCAAATTTGAAGTAAATTGCTGCTGTGGACCAGAACCACGTGCGTGGGTTCTAGTAGACTCCTGTGACATGAATCCAGCATGCGGGTCTGTAAATACTGCGGCTGCGACCAGACCTCAAACACGCCCCCTGCACGTCTGCACCGCTCTGTGCAGCGGGACTCTGAGATCGCACCTGTACGACGGAGGCGACCTCAGCCGCTCGGTCCCTCCCGGCCGTCACCGGGACGACCCGTCTCCGGTGTGTGTTTGTTAGGTGGAGGAGGCGGGGCGTGTGGATGCGCTGAAACTCTCCAGGACGAACTGTCATCCGTGGTCAGTGTACGTCTGTAGAACTGCTTCCACTTTGCACAAGCTCAACAAACGTAGTCAAAGCTCCAAACGAGGCAGCCGCTCGCGCCACTGTAGTACGTGGATGATGTACAAACATATACCGATAAACTTTGTGCTTCGATAATCTGTTGTTGCGTTGCATTTGAACAGATTGTGTTGCTGTTTTTCTGTCTGTATTTATGAAGAGAAAGCCGTAGCTTCCTGTGGGCTGTGCAGACAGGAAACAGCCGCTTGAGCTCCGCTGTAGAAGTAAAAACGATGTAATGTGTTTCCTGAATGTCTGGGCGATCCGCTGCCTGTCCCCACACGCTCAGCCTCATTTTCTTTCGCCATCTCGCTGTGATTGTGCGTCAGGTTGTGCTGAATAGTCGGACTCACGCCGGTCCCTGGACGCATCGCCTTTCAGCCTATAATGAAGGAAACGTGATGACCGGACCCGGCTCTGTTTGGCACGCTGGTTTCTGAGCCCCGCCCCTTAACACCGTTCGCCGTCTTGTGAAACAAAGGAACGCTGAGGTGACTTCATTATGACTCCTCATCTGTTCCTGGTGATGGAACAAGCCGTGAGGCTGACACGCCGAGCCGACGTCTGTGGAAACAAAGCCGCCGCTCCGGTCGCCCCGTCCTGACCTGTGAGGGCAGCGTTATGTCATGAGCGCAGGCCGTGTTCCTGACCATGAAGCTCGCACTCATCAGCTGATTTTTTTCTCTTGGAAGCTTCTGTGTCAGAGTTCAGGGCGACGCTCTGCGATCGATGAGCAGCTCGTGTCCGTTATCTCCTCGCTTCAGCCGACTCTGCTCGTCTGCGAGCAGCACGAGCTGCTGGATCGGGCTCACCTGTGATACACCTGTGTGCTGTTGAGTGTGTAACTTCATTAATCTGGAGTGTTTCTGATCTTTAAATTTCTTGTAAATTTCTTGTTCGACTGCATTAGAAAAGTTTCTATGAAGAAAGTATTCAGAGTTTTACCTGTGAGAGCACCGCCTGCTCTCGGAGGCGTGCAGGATGGTGTGTGTTTGTGTTTTCGTTTAGGTGTCTGTGTGGATAGAAGCAGGTTGTTGAGCGCGCTCAGTGAAACCCTCTTCTTCACTGTTCCAGAGCGATTAGCCTAGCTTAGCACAAATCCTGGAAGGAGAGGAAAAGTGTTAGCATAGCTCCATGGGAGGACGTTTGCTGTGTGGAGATGTCAACAGTGGGCGGGGCACACACAGGATGCCAGGAGCTCGTTTGCATTGAGAGGACAGCAGACCCAGCCAGCCAATCATCTGCCAGCTGTGATGCTCAGGACCACCGCAGGTGTTAGACGGGTCTGTGCGTGTCCAGGGTTTATCCAGCCGCACAGCTGTCCAGCGCCTCTTTTGGAGCGATTTACCCCAACATGGCGTTAGTGGGCGTGGTCTGTGGAGAGCGTGAAAAGTTTAAGCTAAGCTGTTATCACCTTGTGAGCGCAGGAGAGCCGAGAAAAGGAGGATTGCACCGAATCTGCTGGAATGTGTTTGTATGGAGAAGCTGGGCTTTTATTTTGTAGGGTGCATGTTTCCTGTAGCTCGCGGCAGGTGAGAGTTTGAGGCTGGGTCACCAAATGTGCACTTTTTCATTGCCGAACGCCTGTGAGGGCAGCTGGAGCTGAGCTTCGTTCGCTCGTGGTGTTTTGGCGCAGCCTTCCAGAATGTACCGATTCATCGCCGCCCACAGCAGACACCTGATTGGCCATTGTGATGATGTAACCGCTGCTGCTACAGGTCATTTGGGATACCTGCCTTTGTGTTTCACTTTTGCTGCAGTGCATGCGGCTGAGAAGCAGCCAGGCTGTGGAAACGTGTGCTCGCGTCTTATTGAGCGCTTCACACGTCTGAAGGTCCTGCAGCCGCCCGCCGTCTTTCTGTCCACATATCTGAAGCGTCACGCCTTCATCATGACGGGATTTCTTTTATCACCATGTCATTTGTAATAAACGGATCTCATGCACATGTCTGGGCCTCTGTGGTTTTTCGGTGCTGTGAAAACTGAAATGAAAATAAAATGCAGAACCTTAGAGGGCCTGTTAGGGCTGCGCTCGCAGGCCTCGCTAGTACACACTTTTCACCATGAACACAACGAGAAAAACA
Source organism: Hemichromis elongatus (assembly GCA_015108515.1). NCBI lineage: Eukaryota > Metazoa > Chordata > Actinopteri > Cichliformes > Cichlidae > Hemichromis > Hemichromis elongatus. The sequence continues at coordinate 13,725 of VUQR01036912.1, forward strand.
GCTTGACCGGTGTTACCGGTAACTTGCAAGGGGAAGCAGCAGAACCGGGTCCAGGAGCCAGAGCTCCTCACCCGGTCCCAGCCAACTCCAAAGAGCAGCCTTTTAATGACAGCACACAGAGTTATGAAGCACCGCCCCCCACGGTCAACCCCATGTGGTGACATCAAAGAGTCAAAATACTGTATGCGAGTGGTGTGTGTGTGTCTGCATGTGTGTGTCTTCCTGGTGATAGCAAAACTGTCATCTCCCCTCCCCTCTGTATATGGCCCCTCCTTTGATGGTTCACCATATACAGGTGTGCCCATAAAAGGAAAGGAAGACACACACACCAAAATCTTCACGTGAAATCTTCCTGCAGTCAACACTCTGGTGTCTCCCACCAGCCTACAGGCAAAGGGAGGAGCACAGAGACAAAAGGATGGCTTTGATCCTGTAGTTTAGGACAAGGTTTACAAATTTAAGGACAACTATGACAACTATTTTCAAAATCACTCTGACAGGGCCTGTGCTCGACGTGTGGCCGAGGTCAAAGGTGATCGTGCCCAGAGATTGTGACATCGCAGGAGGAGGAGCTTCATCACAACACGTGACTCTGCTCATCCTCACATCGTGTACAAACAGATAAAAGATGACCTTGTTGTGTAAAAAGTCACATGCTGTTTATTTACTTTCAATTTAAAAGCCCACAGCTTAGAGCTGTTAAACATTCATACAGTTACACGTGAGAGTGGAAACCATATTTTTATAACACGACTTCTTGTGCGCTGAGCTGCTGCAGTCACGTGACGGGATGAGCTGCTCTCAGCTTCTGCTGTGGCTCCTCCGGGCCTGCTGGTAGCCTCTCTTCATGGTGCGAGTGATGTACAGGAACAGAGTCTGCAGGAAAGAGAAGACTTGTGAAAAAGGGTCGACAGTTTGTGTGATGATCAGCAGGTCCAGCAGGGGGCAGCATGAGCCTGATTGTGACTCTGTGGGCCCAAGCAAGCTGAACTGTGCAGGTAAATGAGGTCAACACAGGACTGCAGATAAACATTCAAACACGAGCCTGTCCTGTTACAGCAGGTCTGAGAACACAGCTTTAAACCTGCTGCTGATATTTACACAGTCCAACCACCAGCTGAGGTCACTCCAACAAACTGACACCTTCATTTATGCAAAACTCTGGAACATGAACAGAGAGCAGAGCCTGATCAGAGGAAGCTCATTACAGCCATGCTGCCTTTGTTCCCAGCATGCTGATGGTACCACCCGGAGACAGTTGAACACAACCAACCAAGTAGAGCTAAAACGAAGGATAGGTCCCGTGACAAAGAAAAGACCAATTCAATGTTATTTATACAGCACCAAATCACAGCAGTCGCCTCAATCCACTTTACATTGTAAGGTAGAGCGTACAATAATACATACAGAGAGAAACCCAACAATCATATGACCTCCTATGAGCAAGCACTTTGGCAACAGTGGGAAGGAAAAACTCCCTTTGAACAGGAAGAAACCTCCGGCAGAACCAGGCTCAGGGAGGGGCGGGGCCATCTGCTGCGACCGGTTGGTCTGATTTTTGTCAGCCTGGCGACAGAGAAGAGAAACCGAGCGTTGTTCAGATTTCCTTCAATCAGTGAAGAATAGTGAGATAATAATGCATTTTATTTGGGGCGCCTTTCAAAGACCCAAGGTCACCTTACAAAGAACAAAATGAATAAAAGGAACGATGTTCTAGCTTCACGGAGGGCTTTCTTATAAAGCAACAAACTATTTCTCCAGGCTAAATGATGGAATGTATTTCCCTTCTTCATAAATTTAAATGCTAGTAATTATGGGC